>JAQBSW010013282.1:0-14378 GCA_029291075.1 Eudiplozoon nipponicum | reverse complement strand
CGTGAACAATTAAACTAAATGCTTCTATTCGTATTCAAATTTAAAAACGAATAAATTATCTGATTTTTCGAAATGAACTGACAGTATTATTTAGCTTTTGAATCGTATTATACGGAACCTTGTGTGCCAAATTAGTTCAGCAGATGAATGCTTTCTTTAGAAAACTTTCGACGTCTATTAACTATCACTATTGCTGTTTGATTTGGTGTGATCAATTGAAAGCATGGTTTATCCATATTTACATATTGCTAATGGAAAGTAAACCTTTGGAACCTAATCGAGTTATCCAAATTCTCGTAATTGGGTATAAGGCAGCCTTAATTTAAACGCATGAATATACTCGATTGGACTTAAAGTTCTTCTAATATTTCATCTGGATTTTGTAAAAACCAGGAGATATGGAAACAAAAGCATACAGCTTAACAGTTCATTCAATAAACGAAAAACGCGTGAAGGCCATTTCTAATCCATTAAATGGAGTTTGCGAGCATGAAGTATACGTCAATCTCATTGTATTCAACCACTCGTCGAGCAACATAGCACATCTACCGTCAGTCACACGTTCTGACGCATTTCGACCTTCCATGATCACGATAAGGGTTCGACGAAAAATTGACTTGCGAGAATCAAACCATAATGCATGTATACGGGAAGCAAAATTAGATATGCTTCCTCAAATTTTGTAGTCACGCTAATGTTGTATTTGCCTATAATTTTTGGCTGCATAGTTTCTATGCAGTTGCAGACATTAATTTTTATTTAAATTTTCGCCAAATATATATAGGTAATACAATTAAACACCCAATGATTGTACGGGTGGTGGTAACAATTATTTAAATCAGGTTTGCGAGCATGAATTAAATACAAACCCAATTGTATTTAACTGGTCGTGGAACAACATAGCAAGACCTCCATCAGTCACACATATTGACGTGTTTTGACCTTTCATGTTCATCCTGAGGGTAAGGCGGAATACTTACTAGCGACGATGTAACCGCAATACATGTATACGGAAAGGAAAATTAGATATTCTCTGTCACATCTAGTTGTCTCGCTTATGCTTTACTTACAGGGAATGTCGGCTGCAAAATTTCTATTCAGTCACGAAATTTACCATTTTACATTTTTCGCCAAACATATATAAGTAGTAGAATAATACAATCATTGATTGCGTGGGTGGTGATGAAAATACTTTAAATCATATTTGCGAGCTAGATTTAAACACCGATCTCATTGTATTTACCCAGCACTTGAACAAATTTGTCTAGTAAGTCGGAGATGGATGGGAGAATTTTATCACGTAAATTTAAACTTCTCAATTATGAAAATTTTCATTATCGAATAAATGCCATTTGACAAACGTTTTACCTCTCATTTTTAATCCATCGAGATATATCGTATTAATTGCAATTTGTGATACCGCAGAATATACACCAATGTTACGGTTGCATCGCAAAGCTTCTTGGCCATGTCCAGATTTTTTAAAAGATGTATTTTTGTATTCCTTTGTCTTATTTTAAACGGTTTACCGCTATAAAAACCAGAGGTTTCTTTGTCCATAAACGAGTTAGATTAAACTTTCATCTTAGTAATTACAATCCAATGACAGAATTGTTATTTTTCCTTGATTGACAATTTTTAGCATCAGTAATTAGCCTTTTTATCAATCAGAAAAATATTTACGAATAATTGTATGTTTCACGCTGAAACAGTAATTTTGAGCTTCAGAGCTGCGAAGTTGTTCTTTTGTGTATTCTTCAACAATTTGCAAGTATATATAAATCACCGAGTGTATGTATGAACGCGTTCTGTGTCTTCCATCCAGTAAGTTTTGTTTCTTTATCTTCATTATTCAAGACCAATAGAATATTTAGTTCAAGCTATCAAAATGCATTCTTCCAATTTCCCTTTTTTATACCTTCGGCTGCTTTCTTCGCACACGATTTGCCATATATCACATTATGCCATACAAAAAATATCGATATACAATTCGTTAAATTCGCAGATCATACTTATCCAGTTTTTGTATATAACAGAACATTTTGTTGTTTCCATTATTAATTGGGATATAATTAGTAATAATATATTAGTTCTAACGCTTTTCACTAATATTCTGATCGCTTTTACAATAAGCCACTACTTAAATTCCAAATAATTTGGATCTTACCATATTTTTCACTTCGTATTTCTGCCTCATTTTATCATAGGCTATATAAACTCATTTTTACAGTTATGATTTCAACATTGATATAATGTGAATGTATATTCCATCTAGACATTGTAAATTCGATTCGGTTCTATTTCAATTTTTCACCGACATTTTTTTGACCTCAATTCTCTGGAAATGTTTCAAATATAACCTATTATAAAATGTCAACAGGCTGTGTTTCGTAGGCTTTAAATTCTCTAAAGCTTACTGCATATATATACACTTGTTAATTTCATTTATAACTCACCTCTTAATTAATGGGATACAATATTGTTGCTGCATATAAATAAACAGTTTTACGGTGAGGTTGTGATAACTTGTCATGTCAAGCCAAGCATGAAATAGAATAGTTCAAACCCTTATACATATGTGTATAATTACATGATAAAAATGTGAATAATATGAAATTTCCCTTGGGAAAGAATCAAATAGGCTTATGCTAATTTTGCCTAAGCTAAATTTTTTGAGAATAGCGTTAGATAAGCCGCACTTCGCACTCCAAACTTACGTCCAACAATGCGGTTTCATTATGGTTTCATTAAAATCACGAGAATTATATCTGTAACAAAAGAAATTATTTAGCAACAGCAGCGATGGTCGAGCCCAAATTCTGTTAGAATAGTTGCGATAAAAGCCTCATTTGTCACTACATCACAACGTGCATACAATGCTGTCTTTATTAGGGTTTCGTAAGCTTAAAGTATGTTATATCCAAGACAAAAGAATAAATTGTAGATTTGCATGGTGCTCAAGCAATATTTACATCACAGAAGCAGCGATGAAGTCCGCAATAAGCACCTCCGTAAAATCCAAATTTATTTTCGATTTCAATATTGTCTCACTAGCTTTAAGTTTGTTTTAGAATTAACCAAGGCATTACCTGTGCAAACCCCAAGCTGATCAGGAACAATTTGCTTGATTACTGAAGCGTTCAAAGCCCAACTTAGCTCTTCACAATTACGCGTATTCATTTCAGTTTTGTTATGGTTTTATTCGCCTCAAGAGATTTGTCCCCCTGACAAAAGAAATTATTTTGCACTAGTTGAGCTGACCAAGCGCAATTCCCGTGAGATTGACAGCGGTGAAAGCCGCATATAGCAGTCAGCAACTACTTAAATTTAATTAGCGGTATACGCGCCGTCTGTATTGGCGCAATTTAATAGTATGATACGTTGGGATAATCTCTAATAACGATACTTCCGTGACAGAAGTCAGTTAAAACTTATATGAGATAAGTAATGATAAAACAGTATATTTATTTATGCACCAATTTATCTATAATTGTTTGATCCCAGTTAATGAGTTGTTTAAATCAACAACGCGGTCTTATTGCAAGCACCAGTTCCATTATATACAAAATTTTCATTATAAAACATAAATTAAATAATGTTGAAAAGGTAATTCATCTAGCAGACCGGTTTCTCCTTATTGAGAACTCATCATGTATCGTCCAAAATTCGCTGCGTTCGGAACTCTAAACCGAGCACGTCTTCCGCGGAATCCGTTGCTCCACCACCAAGACACGCTGCTGTTGTGGCAAGAGCAACGGATTCCAAAGTCGACGCGTCCAGGTTGCAAACCTGGCCGCGTCAAATTTTCGACAATGCTTGAAGAGTTAAAAATAAGGACAAAACCAATTTTCCGGAAATAATGACATTTCTAAATTATAAAATTATTGGTTTATACTGAAAATGTGATCTATATAATTGAACTGGTGTTTGCATCAAGATCGCAATCTTGATCTGAATAATGGTTATAACCGTAATCGATTTACGTTTAATTATATAAATGAGTTATTTTTCGCGATTTGCGAAATTCCAAGAAAGACTTGAAAGCGTTTTTACATTTGCCTACCGTAGATTAGTGTTGCTTTAACTCATTTATTGATATTTTATTCCTTTATTAAAATAACTGTTATCAACACCATGCGAGTAGTTTTGGCTTTTTTAAATAGGTAATGTACGATTAGCAACTTATTTAGGTAAGCTATTTCCGTGGAAGCGAGTGATTTAAACTCATGTGTTTTAAGTTTATATGAAATTCGCTGACTCTTAAACTTTAATTAACTTTTAATTTGAACTACCTTCGGCATCAAGAATTGCTATTTTAATTGACATAAAAGTGTATCGGAAGACAGAATTAAGGAATAATAGTTACTGCATGGGAATATGTGAACCAGAATTTCATTCATGTGTAATATATTAGAGAATATTGGATGTGAGATCTGCATTTCTGATTTTTCGCACTTGTATATGCATTTCCTTTTAATTCTCGTAAGTCAATTTACCGTTGAGTTATAGTGGTGAACGTGGAAGGTCGAAACTCGTTAGAATTTCTAAAATAAATGTAGTTAGGTTGTAATTTTCTCCACACTAGAAGTATTCTCTTTTTTATTAAGTATTGTAAAGCTTAAACGTTTTATCTCGCAAAGCTTATAAAATAATGATTAAGAATCTTTTTTGACTGTTTATACTTTAGCGAATGAAATCCCTTAATTACTCAATGAAATTAAAATAACTAAATATTTTGTGTTGTGGAGAGCTATTATATTTGCTAGTGTATATTAGTTTTTAAGTATCTATTACAAAATTAGTTCAAGCAGGACCAGGTGGATAATAAAGGCAGCATAGAGGAAAAGTATAATTTAATGTACGAATGCATTTCATTCTTGCTGGTGACTCATCAATTAGAACACGTAATACGCCCCATACCGACCATATATTTGATCCACAATTATTGGAAAACTGAAACAAATTTCTTGACCAAATACATAGTGAGTATAGCGCATATTACAAGCTATTATTTATGAGTCGTTAGTAAGAAGGATACGTATGTGTACATGAGATAATACATTTATTTCAGGCTGAATTTCTTATATCCTTTAGAGCATATCATAACTATTTTTTTACCTAGTTCGCCATACCTTACAAACAATTGAATATTAACTGTATTCTTTTTGGAAAATACCATAATTCTGACGGAAATGATGCACTACTGAGGTTGAATTAGCAAGAAAATATTTGCTGAATTAAAGGAAATATTCACACTGATTGCCAGATCCATTAAAATCATCAGTGGGTAAAGTAAATCGTAAAGGAAATATTGCGTATTAACATATTGAACACTTAATCTTTGATTGTGAAGTGGATGCAATTTACTTATTAAAATTTATTGCTGTTTCATATATGATAAAACGATTTATTTCTGAAGCCATTTGTATAAATATTGGTCAGTTGATTCATACATGCACATCATATTTAGTCCTGCAGTTAATTTCTTCACAGTTTCATTGTTCTTCATTTTCCGATTAACTATTATTCTTCTGAAAAATATGACAGAATAAATAAATTTATGAGGCAGGGCATTTGGTAGTTCAGGGACATAGAATAAGACCTTTAATCAAGTATATTTCATAATTAAGTTATGCTAATGAAGCAAAGTAAAATTCACCGTTAAAAATTTTGCAATCTATTCAGGCATTTATGATACAACTTTTTTAGTGCACAGACGTACTTAATAGTCATGAACTGGTGTGTTAATAAGTTTGTGCAATAGTGTCATGATTGAGTATATATATATATATATATATATATATATATATATATATATATATATATATATATATATATATCTGAATACGCAAGATTTAAATATAAATGAACTCACAAACATTTATATATATATATAGGAAAAAATACAAATTATATATATATATACATATATATATATATATATATATATCTGAATACGCAAGATTGCACATAAATGAACTCACAAATTATATATATATATATATATAGGATTAGGATGAGATATAATAATGAGATATGATATTTGATATCTCAGTATTGCATTCAGTATATATAAACAAAAATAAAAACAAGATCCATCAGCGACGTTAGAAAATAGTAAAGTCGCATGCGTTTAATTCAATTATAATATTTGTTTTAAATCGTACTTGGCAATTTTCAAAGTTTGGGGATATGCAAAAAATGGCCTAAATAGTTTTTATGCTTTCTGAGATAAAAATATACACACCTAAAATTTTGAAAATTACAGCACATATGCTTCACCAATGACTTACATTAACAAATTATTTAACTGAACTTATTCTAAACGTTTTACATACTGTGTGTAACATATTACCACCGAACGGAATTTGCTAAATTTTATTCTAAAGATTAGGCTACATACAATAATTTAATGATTATTTTTGAATTTTTAAAATCATTATTAAATTTTTATTTGGTTGTTCAATTCTTTTACTCTAAATAAAACTTATATTCCCTCATTCAGTTTTATCAAACAACGATTCATTTATTCAATTAATCGAGCGTTGGTTGCGCGGGCGGTGACAAAAATTATTTTGTAACATAGTTGCGATGTTGAGATAAATATCAATCCCAATAAAGATGAAATGAAATATATATATATATATATATATATATATATATATATATATATATATATATTCATTTTTGTATAAATTATGCATTTTATAATCTATAAAGTAGGTTGGTTTCGTCATTATTGAGATCTATTCATGTACTTTCCAGAAGTTGCCGCTGGCGCTGCTCAAAACTGGGCACATCTGGTTCGGGTATAATGATTCATAAACCTTGGAGAAGTCAACGTAATGAAGTAGATTTTCCGCACGGTTGCAAAATAATCAATTTATTAAGGCTTGTGAGCAGGTTTGAAATACACATTAAGGTGTTGCAATTTTGCAAATCTTTTCTGTGTTATCTGAATGACCGGCAGTTTTTTATCGTATGGCTGCTCAAAATAGTGTTCTAAATTGCACCTTTTCGAGCAAGAGTTTAAAAAAATGTTTGGTATTATTTTTTTGTTTAGCGGAGAGGATATTTTTTGTTAGCCTCTTGATCGTTTCATTGAAGCAAAAACGTTTTGAACTCAAATAAAATGTTATCCTTTGTTTACGGAAAACTATTGAAGAGGCTCCTAACCTATTCGTGTCTGAGAAGCCCATAGATGCCAAATCGCTTTTAGTCATAAAATTTACAGTAGAATCTGATAAACTTATATTTTCATTCTCATCTGCTAAATTTAAACCTGCAATATCTTGCACTAACTTGCTAGTGTCCTCAATTTTAAGATCAGCATCCATATCGGTGAAGTTTAATTATTAAATCGACACTTAATGTTAGGCAAATCGGGATGTAAAACCTGTCTCGTACAAAACACCCAAATAAATAATCTGGAAGGAAATATACGTGAACAACAGAATTATTAAATTACCTGTTCCAGAACGTTCCTTCTATGCGTGCATCAATAAAAAATATAAGACCGTATAAGCAGATATATATTGTATAAGTTGATCAGTTTTAATGAAGAAAATGTGAGAGTTGAAGCAAGCCAAAGGAAGATACAACCAGTCGAGGACCGTGACGCTCGAAAACTGAAAATGGCGCACAATTCAAAGTCAAGTATTTAAACAAAGAAAGTTCCGGAAAATAAAAAAAAAATTCTTTTTAAATAAAATTCGTTACAATCAGCCAAGGTGGTTTAAATTTATCAGTTAATTTTACTTTAATTTTGGCGGAGGATTTATCTTCCTCTACACTATCATCCAAGTCAGCTAAATTAGTATAGCTAGCTCAGAGGCCTTTCGGGCTCATGCGTTCATGGAAAAGCAGATTTCGGCTCAAATATACAGATTTGCAATTAGACCCGTCAACACACGCGGTTCCATTCATTATATTTAAATTCTGAAAAAGAGAGTTTCACTTTTGGTTAAAGTGATTAATTTAAAACGAAATAAAAGTCTGAATTTATTTGCATTTAGTGTGTTATTTGAATCGTTTGTCACGAAAGGTAATTTGTAAGTTGATTCTGGCTATCTATTTCACGATGTACACATAAGTACCGTCAGCTAAACACTCTTTCAATTTAACAATAATTGATTGCGCAAACTTGATTTAAAGAATTGCTCTTTCAATTTTTGCAACTTTGGTTATGTCTACCATTTTGTTATTGCTAACATTTTGGTTTTAAACATTTTTTCGATGTTGCGCGCTTCAGTTAATTTATACACTGTTACACGTGACACCAAGATTCAGGTATATGATTATCATTTCCGTTCTAATACGGTGGGAATGGTAAAGCGTAAAATTAATCCTCGTTAAAGTTTATGTAGATAAATATTATTTTCAAGGCAATTAAATGAAAATGTGTAAATAAATCATTTTTTAATTTGTGGAATGTAAAGCTCATTATAGTACAAATCATCGGGTAAATTTGGATTGCAAAATTATATTTTTAATTTGAAGATTCGAAATTTTGGTGATTCCATAATGCGAATCGATAAATATTGTTTTAATTGAATCTTAACTTAATCATACATCAGCCTTATTAACTACAGCTTATAGATGGTGTTGTCCTTTCGCCAGAACTAAACTTGTCAGACATATCTCGTTATTAATATAGTTCGTTTAGAAAAGCGTGGGTGGTTAAGTTTAATCGCATGTGCTCATTATGCAGCAACAGACACGAGGCTGAACATCTAAAAATAAATGCACACACAAGCAAACAAATAATCGATTTGTAACCCATTCAAGTACAAATTATGTTCTAGCAGTATCTCCAAAGTCACACAAGCAGCTCACTTTGTATATGAATTGAATTATACTCATAAATTATGTGTATATGCTTGCGCATGTTTTTTTCCAAATCTTTGCAGCTGCTACTTAATCTCTAAATTTAGTCCAAATTAATAAATTTTTACCTTCTAATTTACAACATAAATTCGCAAACATCGCAGTAGAGTTGGTATCTAGCTTCTATGAAAAGCATATGTCAATTTACATTAATAAATAATAATAATATTTATTTCTAGCTACATCTCTGCTAAGAATAAACGGATTTTAGCCTACGGTACACGACTAATATTTCATTTAGCAATTTATTTTTAGTCATGCTATTTCGAATGTTCTTGTATTAAGGTCACGTCAGTAGCAATAAGAAAAAATGGTATAAAGCGTTAAGGCATTTCATTATCGCTAAATTAACTAAATCTTCATTAATTAAATCTTAAACAAAACTTTGAATCCATTTCAGTATAATTAAGGCTAAATAAGTATTACTCATTTGGATATCCTCAAACTTGTACTGATACACCATTGGAGCACTTGCAGCACGCTTCCACTACACTTGATCGCAAATGCTTGCCTGGCCATTTCATGTCTAGTTATGGACCCTTACCTTAGTTTACCTTCGTGTTGGAAACACATCCTAGGTTTTCGAATATTTTTTTAGGAAATCTAGTCTATCAAGCAAGCTCAATACCATCCGAACTATAATTTAATTCTACATTAAGAAGAAATAAAATGTGTTACACGTTCGCATCAGTACATATCTGCAGATAAAAGATTTTAAAATGCTAATCTCTAAAAATTCAATATTTTATAATGAAGCTTACTTCCAAACCATTTATTAAAATATACCAAGTTCTAAAAGCACGGACAACGGCTGGCATAAATATATTATGTAATACTCTTTCAACCAGGGCACAAAGTATGCTTTCGTGATTTCTCTAGACAACTTAGTGTATATTAATCTATCGACTGTAATTAATTAGGATTCTGGAATGCAAATACTATTCTCAGCTTGTCCCAGCTTAACTCACAAGTTGATATTGTTATAAGTTTAATGCTACGCAAATTTTATGTTAATGTCTGTATTGTTTTAATGCTGCCAGTTATGCATACAGTTACTTCTAATATACGCGAAGCTACTTAGGTTAGGAGCCTCATTTCTATTGAGCAATAGCTGGTATTAATATGAGGGTTTCACCTCCGGCAGTAAGGGAGAGTAAAGCGTGTCAGCACCTGTAATCGTAAGAAAATAATATAATCAACATTGAGAATTTTTATTAAATGTTAAAACAAATACTATATTTTTTAATTAGAAACAATTAGTTGCATATTTCCAATAAACCCGCATTTATAGATTTCTGAAATTGCAACAATTAATCTAATTTTTAATGGAGGAAAGATTATGTTAGACTATAACAATCCAGTAGTATATTCTAAATGAACTAAATTGTAAATATATCTTCATAATACTGTATTTCTTTAAAAAAATAACGTCTACATAATTAATTTTGATTAAAAAACGAAATGCACTTCTAAAACTACAAACGTATTTGTAAGATAATTTAAAAGGAAATGATGCGTCCGTTGTATTATGGCTGAATTTTGCACTTTGCCGGTTTAATGTTAAGCAAGTCTTATAGTTAATACCTGGTAGGAGGGAGTATATGGGTACAAAGGCATAAAAATTTTTAATAAATTTTCATATGGAAAGTGAATGACGTTATAGAATGGATCACACATTAAATTAATATTGAGTTATGAAAAAAGGAGTTTTCATTTGGGCGAAGCTTTGCTTCAAAATTTCCATTCATATTTAACCATTTGTATGTAGCGATGTATTCCGGACAGAGAGCAATTTTTTTAAATATACTGCTAGCGAACGCTAACACATAGGCGATTATTGTTTTTATATGCGGCCAATATGAAATGTGTTAAGCTCAATTCGTAACATTCATACAGTTTAAATTTGTTTTTTTTTGTTTTGCGTGCCAATCGTACATTTTTGCGAAAGCAATTGTTTAAATTATTCACTGTCAATTTAGTTGATTTTCGGAGTGATTTTTATTTCGCGTAAAAGAGTGAAGCATGCTTCGTCTAGGGTAAATTTAAAATTGGTTACATTTTGTTAAATAGCAATATTTCGTGGTTATATACAGATTGTTATTTGAATTACAGTTTTTTACTTCTATTACAATATGAAAATTATTTTATGCAAATATTGATTATACCTGATTTTAAATTTTACTTATATCACACGTACTATATGTAATGATTGTACCCATATAAATACCCCCATCAAATGAACAGACAAGCCCACATTTAACTTTGTTCTTCGGCTTGTGACACGATCTTGCCAACCTACTAAACCGCTTTTAAAAATAATTATTTTCTCTTATCATGAAATTAAAATATATTTCTCTTTTGACCAGATTTGAAGTAATCGGAACATATGATTTTGAAAGCACAACTCAAGATATGTTCGGAAGCTGTACCCTGGACGCACGCACCTGCGATTTCCATTCCCTTTTTGCACAGCTTGATGAGATTAAGAACGCTGATGTGAGGGTCATATTCTTTTTCGGAACAAAGTAAGATATGTGCAAATATTGCAAATTTTCGCCTAAAAGAATTGTTATATGCTCTTTTAGTTTAATAGTTTACTTTGTAAGATAATTTTAATGTGAGCAACATTATTGTGCAAATTTGAACTGCGAAATATGCATAAGATAAAGATCATCTAAAACATGCTGAAAGTAAAATGCAATCTTTAATTGAATATTTAATATCTATCAAATATTTTTGAGACTTATGAAGGAATTATGTAAGCCGGCTCATTTGATGCAACAATTATACGCATGGTTAAACTAGTTTAAAGACCCACAGGCATTTTGAACACTGAAATTACATTTTCTTATCAATGTGTCCAGCAATTCTTTATATGTTTGACACCTACTCACCAACATTTAAAGTTCATGTATTGCACCATAACTTTGATATAAAACTTGCATCTAAATCAACACTTTCAAATTCCGCTGACTTTTCTTTATTTTAAAATAGTAAATTTCAGGAGATCTATTGAGAATAAGTTTTATTAATTTAAAGAAAAATAAACTGGAATCGGAAATTGCATACGCAAATGCATACACATATACAACACTTATAATTCAATACTTAATATTTGATGCATTTTGAAACTTCTTCAATGTTTTTATGCGTGGATTCAAGATTTCAAATCTGTCAATTTCCGCATCGCGCTACTCCTTCATCAATCTTTTCTTTCACTTTGAAAATCGAAACCTGGTGAATAGCCAAGTGTTTTAAGCGAGAAGAAATAATTTACGAAGTGCTGAAGCTGTTGGTTGGAACATGCTTAATCCGCAGTTAAATAAACAAAATAAATTTGTTCTTGAATAGAGCATAACTTGGTGAACTGCATATGAGCAGTTACACAAAGATCCGATTTTTCATAATTTCCAATTTTGTTTTGTCTTTGATCGGGTTGACTTGTTCTTATTTCAACTGGAAATGCGGTTCAATCACATCTTTGTTTACTGGCGACGTTTCGGTGCCTACTTTCCAGCACCATCCTCAGGCAACACAACACTGATCACAATAGCAGATTTAAGCAAATGTGGTAACCTCGTTCCAAAACCATTCTATTTTTATATATTTGACTCAACACTATTTTAATCATAGAATTTGTCTCAGTAACTAAACTCAATATATAACTTTTTATAATTAGTAGACCAATCATTACCTCACCTATACATCATCTCATCTCGTATGCAGAATATTTTAGGGGAGAGAGACAATATCGAACCTTTTGTTATTTGTTATAACTGTATTGCTACTATGTCACGGTAATCAAAATTTAAAATGATAAAACTAAAACCTGGACTATCATATACTGTATTTTATTTAAAGCCGGGAACTCTAATGTATATAATGGTGTGTGAGGTATTGCGCACATAGCAACAAATTAGTTCAAATATGGAGCAGCAAGTTACGTAGATGGATGAAGAGTGAATGTTATAACGACGCTTAGGTGAACGATTAAAGAGAGAAAGATAGAGATAGTCTGGACAACTAACTTTTTTCAAAAACTAATCGTAAGCACAATGCGAAGTTAATCAACTATTAGAAATAATTGTATAAGAATATTTGCTCATATGACTAAAATAATTCATTATATCTATATACATATATATCTAAATATAATATCGTAACACCTTTATATATATATATATATATATATATATATATATATATATATATATATATATATAATAGAGAGAGAAAGAGAAAAAGGACCATTGATAATTATTAAATATGAATAATTTCTATTCTTATTATATATTTATTTATTACGTTAGTCACACCTTATATCAATATATAAAATACATGTCAATATGTATAAAAACATATATATATGAATATAAGCAACAGTGTGCGACCAACATCCCTAATCCTATATATATATATATATATATATATATATATATATATATATATATATACGTTTGCATATTTCAAATTATTATTTTATTCTTTTCTTACTGTTTTTTTATTTACCAATTAATCAAATTGTATATTTATTTATTCACACCTTATATAAATATATAAAATACATATAAATATGTATAAAAACATATATATATAAATATAAGCAACAGTGTGAGTCATATATATATATATATATATATATATATATATATATATATTATGTGTATAGAATAAACCTATCAATCTACCCATAGGCCTATCTATATATCCGTCTATCTATCACATTTTGGTTTCCTCTTAAAAGGATACATGGTAGCTATTAACCATGAATATCTTCTCTATGACTAACGTATTATACATTTATTAAGATATTCCTACCTTACATAAATATAGAAAATATAAGCAACAATGTAAGTCAAATGTGTCTTATCTAATGTTCTATCTACTAACCCTTGCTAAATCGGTATACCGTCTTTTGGAACATTTTTATTGAGAAAAATAAGTATATAGGAAATTGATATTGGTACAGATCATTCGCAACCAGTTTTCTATAAGCGAGGTTTTTTACTTAGGTTCCCACTTAATTCATGTTCCGCAGCCTCACGTTTTCTGACCATAGAAAATGCTTCATTAAATATTGGGCCCAATGATTTTTCTACCGATGTTACATTCATTACACCTTTTCCTGATTTTATTTCAATTGACTCTCTAATTAGTCTAGTTAATCTGTTGCGGTTGCATAACGCGATGCGTTTACATCCTTCCCAGTCTATTTCATGACCCGTTTCCTTCGAATGCCTAGCTAGGTCTGATCTTTGAATGTGTCCATATTTGCAGGCTGTCTTATGTTCACCTCTACAAACCTTTATAGGTCGCATGGTTTCGCCTATATACCTGAGATTACATTCTTTGCAAGGTATCGCATATACTCCTGATGTCTCGAGGGGTTCTACTCTTTCTTTTTGGTTAGGTAGTTTATTGCCTATAGTAAGCGATTGTCTTAAAACTGTTTTAATATTGTACTTAGCTGCTATTATTCTAATTTTCCTGCT
>JAQBSW010013281.1:0-14379 GCA_029291075.1 Eudiplozoon nipponicum | reverse complement strand
ACAATGCGACTTCAACGCCAACTCACACTATATAATATATATACCGAGTCTATAAAGGATACTAACACTATGGCTATTGTGTTAGTAATCGATACTAACATTATTGTACTAAAAAGGTGTATGGTACTAACACTATGGTTACTGAGTCGGTACATGATACCAACCCGATGGATATCAATTTATGCTAAAGTTCACCGAAATTGAGAATTAAAACAATTTCTGAACACCTGTTACTCCAGTAAATCCATACACTCTGGCCTTGATCGATATCAGTTATCACATTTCGCGGTCAGCATGACATCATTCAATTCAATATATTACAGTTAAATAATGTTTGTTGCGGAGACCTAATATATATGCAAGTATGTATTAGGTGTTCAGAAATTGTTGTAATTCTCAATTTCGATGAACTATAGCATAAATTGATATCCATCATATTGTTACCATGTTCCGACTCGGAAACCATAGTGTTAGTACCATGTACCTATTCGGTTAAATAATGTTGTTATCGGTTACTAACACAATAGCCATAGCGCTAGTATCCTTTACAGACTCGGTATATATATTATATAGTGTGAGTTAGCGTTGAAGTCGAATTTTCGTTGACTTTAGATTATGTTAGCTTCACTATTACAGGTTTACACATTCGTCTAGGAGATTGTACCGTCCTATTATTACACATTCTTCTACCAAATATATAGTGGTTAAAGGGCGTAATACCGGCTCCTACTGATGAGTCGCCAGTAAGCACGAAACGAATGTGCATGAGATTATACTTTCCGTTCATACTGCTTTTGGTTTATCCTTCTGGTCATAACTGAACTCTTTTGTTACAAGGTTAGTTCATTACTTGTTTTTAATATATTTTGCTAGCTTGTTGCCTTATTACTTTGTTAGTTAGAATTTATTTAATTAATTCGTGGAAAAATACGCACGTCAACAAGCATGATACTCAGTATGCACATTATTGAGAAAATGAATAATTTAATAAGCAAAAAAACTATTAAGAAATTGAGTAAGAATACGTTTAATTAGGTAAGTGAATCAGTGTGTACTTTATGGTGAAGGTTTAGCAAATTTATGATTTGTAATGATGTTGTGCCAGTAGATAATTATTTAATTAAATTGTCCAGGTAGTTCTGATTGATCAAAGGATTTGTATAGCCTACTAGGAAACCATCCGCGACTTTGATATGTGGTCACTATTTCTGTTTCCCAAATCACTAAATGATAAGGCTAATATGAATTCTTTATCGCGACTTGGTTTAAATTGTTGAAATTTAAGCAGAAAGCGGTTTTAATGCAACAATGCTCAGACAACTGAATAATATATCGAAGAAACGTGAAGTAATTAAGATTTTTGCTTAATGTGTATAGGATAAGCTTTCAGCACTCCAATTTCAGTGTCACAGAATTATTGACCAGAGTAAAAAATACTACTTGATTATAATTTTTTGACAGGATAAACAATGTTTACGATTAAAAGATCAGGTTAAAACTTCGTTTATTGAATAGAAAACTTATATTTGCTCATACGCTAGTCAAATACTTAAGTCGCCTTCATTCGCTTTAAGGTTTAAGCGGAAATTTTATTGACCACACTAGTTTCTTAAGTTGTAGTGCAGTGCACATTACAGCTAGGGAATAATGTTATCCATAATAAATGTAACTGTCGCTGTCTCTATTTAATCATAAACCAGACATGGCAGCGATTTTCATACAAAAAATGTTAATAGATATTGATTAATCAACTCAGCAAAGATCGCTCGACAAGACATCCACTGACGAACAAAACACTGTTTAATGACAAGGATACGTGGACATCATGACAGCTGTTTACGCTCCAGTACATACGAACTTACGGCTTCACGCTATTCAGCAAGGTACTGGCTCTTTTCAGGATCATTATTAAGATACTGCTCTGTGTGTGGTGTCTTGAATCAAATTAGGTTGACTATAAAATAAATTATATGAACTTGTAAAAATTTAGCATTACAATTTGTGCTGATTGTGGAAACGTTATTCTGTCGCCTACCAAGTCCTGTTTTCAAGTGTAAATCATCAACTTAATTTGTCTAAATGGTGGACATTTGCTTGATTTAAACAATTTTTAATGATGACTTTTGCCTTCTACTGAAAGTAATTGGCTGGGGGTCATTATAGCGTAGGTCATTGAGCGTAGGGATTTTTTAAGCATTTTCATTTATCGTTGACTTTATTAATATTAATTTTTTATATTTCGAATTTACCCGTCTACTAAAATGTGAATTGTGATTCATCTATGTGTATTTTCACGTGAAAAAAAATTTAGTCTATTTTATTAAAAGGGAGCTCATAACGTGTATTAACAAATTAAAAAACAACAATTAATTATATTTTTGAAGCCAAATAAACATCACTGAATCGTCCTAATTCAAGTAAATGAGTTTTTAGTCGAATGAACAACATTCGTAATGCTAAAGTGAAAGTTAAACCGTTAAAAGTTTAAAAAATCAGGTCAAAAGTTACTTAGAATATAATGAGGCCTACCATTAGTGATGCATTGGGAAATATCAACAGGACACCGACGGTGAAAATTATGATGAAACCGATAACGGCACACACTATCAAAATTAAGCCAAAAGAATTGGCTATCGAGTAGACAGAATATATACCGTGTCAAAGGTGTACAAAGTGCCTCGATCAAGCGTCATTTAGCCATGACGAAGGAAATCACGTCAAGTGACACAACATCAGGAGATCAATAAGCATTCCGACAGCTAATAAAAATTCAAGTGTCGAATACTTGTACTCACAATTCATTTGATTTCTTGAATAAATTTAAATATGAGAGAATCGATATTAAGTAGATAATGCTTTTCGACACAAAAATCTATTTGCAAACATCGTAAAAATAAAATTCTATCGAACTTACATGAAAATTTAAAGATGAAAATCACAATTCATAGGCGATAACTGCAAATTTTATAAAAGTACGTTTCAACAAGCATTCAATTTCAGTTTATTTGTCGATATATTTTTGAAAGTTTTTTGAATGATAATGTTCAATCGGGAAATCGTTATAAAGGAAATTTTAATTTAGCAATGCTTCCAAACGTTTATGGAGAATAATATTAATGAGTTCATTGTTGCAGAGAACTAATTTATATATAGGTTTATTAGGTGTTGCGTGCACAGTAACAAATTAGTTCAAGTAGAACCTGGAGGACATGCCAAATTAAGCCTAATTAAAAGGTATACTCTCATGTACACATGTGTTTCGTGCTTTTTGGCGGCTCATCATTAGAAGCACAAAAACTCATTTTCTAATTAATCGATAAATGTGGAACAGTGTTACACTGTTATCTCATACACGTATGTGTATTCAAACAATAACATAACATTCCTGAGGTAAATTCTTCGTTAAGGCGATTTCGGAGCCAACTCACAATATCCTAAATTGACTTATCTACAAACATTGCCGTGAGTACATTTACTGATATGATAAATATTATATATAGTGAGGTGGGTTCGAAGTGACTTTGCTGAAGATTTTATATGAAATTGACTCTATTGCTTTAATAATATTTAAAAGAAACATGTTGCGCGACTGATAAATGACCCTATTGCTGTTTGAATACGCAAACAAAGAGAAGATTGCACCGTACAACAGTCCCCAATTTTATTGACCATGTGCATAATAGGTTTTGAGGATAACGCGTTCTTCATGCCGATTTTTCATATCTCGTTGGTCCTAATTTAACAAATGTGCTATTAGGTACGCAATACTTAGTGACATATCCGGTGCATTTAAAAAAAATCAAGTTTGCGAGCTTGAAGTAAACACCAATCCAATTTGGATTAACCAGTCATCGAAAACATTAAAAAAACTAACGCTGGTCGCACGCACTGACGCGTTTCGACCTTCCATGATCATCATCAGATCATGCTATATTGTTCGAAGACTGGTTAATTAAAATGGGATTGGTGCTTACTTGAAGCTCGCAAACTTGATTTAAACAATTGTTACCACCACACACACACAATCAATTTATGTTTAATAACTGGTGCATATCGACTATGCCCATATCACCATCGCTAACGAGGATGTAGAGCTAAAATGCCAGCAAGAAGACTTTGCCAGCATGTACATACTTATTAATTTTATTTAATAGCATATGAGCCAAAAGTTCAAAGCATTCTCTTCCAGGGTTGTATAAATATCCAAACTGGAGTGTATTAGCAAAAAGAGGCAAATATTCCGAAGTAAACTGGACAATGCGTCGATATTATGACGCAAATCCGATTGCCGTAAATAAAATCTGATGAGGCGATTTTTCAAACTGAATGCTACTAATCGCTTGACAAGAATTTCAATGCCAAGTTTTTGATATTATTAAAACAAAAACATTAGAAGACAATTAATCCGAAAAACGTAATGGAACAGTATTAGGACGCATTCAAACAACAAGCCACGAAGAAAAGTTTATCCTTAACTGGGATCGCGCTATTTCAAATAATAGGTAGACGAATTGAAAGATCAGTGCTTTTCAAATGCCACATGCAAATGGTACAAGTGCATTTACAGCACGACGCCTACTAAGCGGGACTGCAAATATAAACACTCAGCAGACTTAATCTCCAGAATTAATAAGGTCTACAGATGAAAATGTTATATTTGGGGGAACTGTAGGTAGGATTGGCACATTAATAAAGAAGCAACTCCATTAGCTTTTGTTCTAGAAAAAAGCTAGATCCAGAAAACACATTTTCTTAATAGAAAGTCAGAATGACTTCTATAACTATACTATAATCCAGGTAAATAATTGTTTATATTTAAATATGGATATAAAAAATGATTGCGAATTTCAGAACCGTGCAGTCTCATTGACCAGTTTCCTTCGTCGTCAGTTAAATAAAAAACGCATTCATTGTTGGTCCGAAGGAAACCATCAAATTTAGCGACAATAATTTAACGATTCTCCCTCACAAATACGCTTGCATTTTGACAATAGAACTGTAATGGCGTTTTTTTATGAAAAATACTACTTGGAGTCTACTACATAGTTGCCTGAGCGGTCAAATTTTCTGCAGTCAGGACTGGAACCATAACACAATTTGTATCACCGTCTCGCAATTCATCAGCTGCACACAAATAAGTCGCGCGCCAAGTTTATTTCGCAGTCTTATGCCCAGTTATATTGTGTATATAGTTCGCGCATTGTGTGGCCTAGCAGATAAAATGCAACGTAAATTTTCCTCGGTTTGAGTTCCTGTCGTAGTATTTTTAGCAAGTACTTGTTGAGAAAGGAAACGGCATACTTGATAAATCACATTTGCTACCATATATAATGTCAAGTTTATTGTGATAAAAGAAAAAGTTTGTAATCCTGCTATAAATATTATATATATATATATATATATATATATATATATATATATATATAATATTTGAAATGCGTGAACAAACATGTATCCCTCAACTGTACTTGTAATATTGATCTTGTTGCATTTTACGACGCATTTTGCAGTACTTACATGAATAAAAAAAACTAAATCAAGTCTACGTTGGATACCGGATAAACATAAATGATCTGAGGTCAATTAAGAAGATTTTTATGAGGCAGGTTTGCGTTTTATAGTGTGTACTTTTGCCCAAGTTGTTTTCGTATGTAACGATATGTTTGCTATAGGGTCAACATATATAAATGGATAAATTACTTTTTTAATTCGAGCATGTAAATTGATTCGTCTAGATAAAATTGAAGAAGACATATTCAAGATATATTTATGCACGACAAATTGATTTGTTTCCGAAATTAATTTTAAAGAAACGCTTACTATTGATTATAATTCGATAAGTCACTTTAGGAATGTCTGATCTATTCCCATTTGTGCAAAATAGACGAACATTTTTGGTATAACTATCTGATTTAATTAAAGTATTACAACACGCAAACACCGGAATCCATGCTCGTTGGTAAATAGCAATATAACTCTGAATCAAACGGTCTATGCCTCCAGTTATGCCTAAACTATTCACACAAATAATTGACGAAAAGCCAAGGTATATTAGGAGGAAAAAGTTTGTCTTCCTATGCAGTGGTTAGAGTGAATATATTTTCAACATTAATTTTGTAGTAAAGTCAGTTTCAGCAAATCACATAAGTTGGATGATTCATAATAATAATGAATCGTTTTGTCCACTGTGTTTGTATTACCTAGTAGATTTCACTATTTTCTTCTGGTCTGCCGGTAGTGTACGAATTTATTATCTTCCTATTGAAAGAATACACGACCGTGATTAAAAGATAATATAATTTTCATTCCCGATGCAAATTTGTCTATATACAGCGGGCTTGACGAAACTTAAAGCACCATTATAAATTAAATTTTAAAGTGCACCAAACAACGTGGTTTATCTGGGGTACTATGTACGTGTGCACAAATAACGTGACAATCATAGTTAAAATCCGAACTCTGTCAAATAAAAAACCAACTAGACTTTTATTTAGAAAACCCTAATAAAACTATGAATTTGTAAATATTACTCACCAATAAATGAATAATTTTAATCCAGTTTGGGTTCTTGCTATAAACACCAATACCATAATATATACATTTGTCAGTATACACTAAGCCCTGTATAATGTAGAAAAGGCAATTCACCCAGTAGAACGGTTTCGTCATTATCAGGAACTCTTAAAGTACTGTTCAATTATTTGCCGTAGACAGGGTTCAAACCTGATTTACCCATTTTAATGGTAAAATAATTCGAATATATTTTTAATATTAACAAAATTACGCAATTTCCGATTCAGTTTATGCCCTATCGGGCATTCCTAGATGTAGCTAAATTTGCTGCGTAATTAAATGGAAACCAGAAACGTTTGGCCAACAGCCATACTATTAATGATCTAAAGCACGGAGGCTGTAAATTGCACGTATAAATGTGTATATTAAATTAAAATATTATGGCACATTAGGATTTTATTAAATATCATATATATTTATGCGCACAATCACAAATTCTTGAAGTAGCATGTATTGTACATATATTCTGGTGTAGGTAATAATTTACTGGTGTTCGAAGCATATGTTCACGGTTTCGAGCCACGAAGCAGCCATTCCAGCTACAACTGGTGCTTGCTCAATATGGATGCAGCTATTAGGAGTTGCGATTAAAATATTCAGGAATCGCAGCACTATGCTGGAAATATATATATATATATATATATATATATATATATATATATATATATATATATATATATAATTGTACCAGGTAGCAAAGACAATTCATCCAGTAGAGAGATATCGTTCTTAACGAGAACACTTAAAGTGCTGTTCAGAATTTGCCACATTTTACGTACAATTTGAAGTTATTTATCACTTTTTTTAGTTAATCTTTTCTTCATGTGAAACCTATTTGCAATCTATTAATACTTCAAGTTATAACTAGCCACCCCTGATCTGTCATACTAGAACGGGTTTGGAGGTAGATGATCTTGACGTCAACAAACTCGTCGAAGAACATATATATAAATTTATATATATGAGTTAACACAAGACTACACAATTCACTAATTGATGCATAAATGTAAGCATTTTAAATATTTAATGAGACGATCCAATATATTTGATGATTTATTAAAGGATAATATTCGGTAGTTGTTTGCATTTATTGTGAACTTCGGGCACACGAACGTGGTATCATGAGCAAATCACTTCGATTGATGTAAAACGAACTAGAAGTCAGTGTTATGTTTTAAATGTACTTTAAAAATGTGACATTCATTGTTGTGGATATCAAATATATGTAGTTTTTATTATATAATTAAACGAACATTCGTTGCGCGGGCGGTGATAACAATTATTACAATCAAGGTTGCGGTCTTGATATAAGCACCTGACCCATTAATTACTTACGTATGTCAGTATAAACTAAGAATTGTATAGTGTAAAAAAGGCAATTCATCCAGTAGATCGGTTTCGTCATTATTGGGAACTCATCATGTACTGGCCAGAAATTGCCGCGGACAGGGCTCGAACCTAGGCACGCCTGCTTCGGAATCTTTTGCTCTAACCACTGACCCATCCTGCCGCACATTACACTACACACAATTTTCAGTTAGATACTAGCTAATATAACTTGGTTAGTCTACTTTTCCTTTAGGTGGAGCTCCATTGGTTGATGAGTTCTTAAAATGGACAAAACCGGTCTACTGGACGAATTGCATTCCCTACACTATACATTTCTGAGTTTATACTGACATATGTAAGTAATTAATGGGTCAGGTGCTTATATCATGACCTTAACCTTGATTATAATAATAGTTTTTTATTAGGTATGGCGTATCTAGTTACAAATTGGTTCAAATAAACCCAGAAGTATATAACAACGTCATCATAAACAAAAGTTATAATCTTTCGTTCGCATGCGTTTTGTGCGTAATGGTCTCACATCAATAGGCGCCGGTACTAGGCTGTTTACAAAGAATTGTGGGATAGATTGACGGTACAATCATCTATTTCAGAATTCCGCAACAAAAAATGCATAAATATATCTTTTCTGCATGATTTCATGACTAGCTCGAAATGGGAAAATTAATGTCGTTCGATGCCAGAGTGCATGGACTTTTTTGAGCAATAGCTGTTCAAAATTAGGTGTAATTCTTAATTTTTGTGAAATTCGGCGAACCACGAAATCCACTATGATGGTACACGGTGTAGGTTTTTATTTTGAAAATTATTGTGCAATCTTATTAATTCGAGAACCATTGTGTTAATACCTTTTCTGTGCTCGGTTTTTTTGTAAACCCTTGTGTTTGTAACTTATACAGACTTGGTGTATATTATATGTAGTTAGTTGGCTTTGAAGTTATATTGCCAATTCCTAATAATAAGTTAGCTTCATTACGCCTCGAATACGCATTTGTAAAGACGATTTCACCTTTTAACTGTCCCAAATTCCTTGACCAATTATATAACTAGCATACAGAGTATTATTGATGAATAGCCAATAAACTCGTAAAACACCCACATGTTAGAATATAAGTTTTATTCGTATTAACTGGTTATCATAATGGTCCTATTTGAACACATTTCTTACTAGGTATAGAATACATAATTAACTTTTATTAAATATTGATTTTGACAATTTTTTACCTGGAATGAAATTTAAGCCCCCTACCACACATGGTGTGATTTCTTTTCAAAGGATTTTCCATGAACTACGAACTGAACACAATCCACCATAATGACAAGCTAACTAGCGAAATTTAGCGTTTTTATAAGAAATTTGTGACATTTATGATTTTCTTTATGATATCAGAATAAATTTAGGGAAAAATGTAATATAGTTTTAATTTTCTAGAAGGTGCATTCGAAAACCACCGTAATCCACATATTGGACCTAAGTGTTCGTGCTAATTGACTTCGCCTCAGTGTTAGTCAGGACTGCTATTGGTAGAATTCAAAGAAAATTAAGATTGGATCCGAGCCACATTGATAACACTCAAAGATATAGTCCGAAAAACTTGCGCTAAAATAATTTTTTTATGCGAAATTTTTAGGAAAATATCTTCTGAATATTCAGCATTTAGGAAAATTAATTTTTACAATTTACTGTATCCTAATAAACTTGATTGTAAGCTAATATTTATAACTTAACAGGAATTACTTTCTGATCCTATGACTACAGCAAGTATTTCCGGTGCATCATTTGAAATAGGTTTGGTGCTCGAATTTGGCACATTAATCCATTTCATCGATTAACATTCAAAGCAATAAATATTTCATTTTAAGAAGAATTTTATTAAAATACGATACTCTATGTTCAATTTTACACGTGTCATTAAGCCAGAGAAACATGCTTATCCCGTTTTATGAATCAGTTCAAACACAAGAGTGTAATATATTTACATTTTATATTAATACTATAAATATCTGATTTTGCAAATCTTGCATTCACATTCCTGTTTTATCCTCAGTAATCAGTTTCCCGTCATGCTCTGATGACGATCAAGGATGGTCGAAACTTATCCGTGAGTTTAAATGACGGTAGTTATGCTTTGTTGTGCGACAGTTTAAATACAATGAGATTGGTGTTTATTTCATTTTCGCAAACGTTGATTTAAAGAACCATTAAGTTTTGAGGTACATGGAAACTATAAATAAATGATTTTTTAAAAGGGTATTCTAAAAAATAATTTTTCTTTATGAAGTCTTTACAGAATGTGCGGTTGTAGCCAACACTATTATGGAAGGAAAGAACGCATTTGCATGAACGAAATGCTTTACCTGTTGTCATAATCTCGAATCCAGCATGGTGTTCCAGTTGTATGTCATTTTTAGTAGTAATAGCTTCAATTTCGTTCAAGTATGGAAAATAAGTTGCATAAGGGACAGTGCGGTTTAGAATTAAAGCAGAGTTTGTTATATAAACCAAACTGGCAGATTAGATTACCACCTTACAATTTGTACAATAGACCCGAAATCACAGTGCAATCGTTTTAGTCTTTATTGGCCATCCATAAATTTCTAACTCGAAACGATTTGTGTTGTTAAAATTATAAATTAAAAACAATAGCATATCCTGATTGTAGGTTTAAATTAAATGTGGAGAAGATAAATTTAGAAACTCATCTACAAGATCACGGTATCCTTTTCAGAATTTAAAACGACTATTGTCAAAGATCGACTCTTGGAATATTGGTTAAACATACATTTAACAATTCAACAGCGCCACTCGTCCCGATGTTGCATGCAGATATAACCTTTATTGAAAAATATACTTTATCACATTTAATTATAGATATTATTTAAAGTAGCTCTCGGATTTTGTATTATTACCAATCTCCTCTCATTTAGCAGAGTTGAACAACATAGCAAAACTGCCGTTGGAATTTAAAGCTTGCAAATAAATTCCAAAATCGCATTAAAAATAGCAGTCTAAAAAGCTGTTTCAGATATTAAATGTGATTATTCTAATATTTTAAAAATCTGTGGTAATTTATATATTAAATTAACGGTACAAAATCATTTATACAACAGATAGAAAAGACCAGCTTAGATTGAGTTACATAAAATTTGTTTTGACTCCAAATATCAAAGATTCCTCTATATTTTTATTCAGAGCCATACTATTAAAGGTATTATTAATTACCCTTGTTCTTCAAAACGAAATTTAAAATTACAAGAATCAATTGTTTTTTATATTTTGTTAAAAAAAATCTTCCAAAAATTTTGATTCTAACTAATTAATGATAAATTACTTTTTTATTGTAATAATCTTAAATAAATTGACATTCAATATATTTTTACAAAAAAAATGTTTACCGAAAAATTTGCTTACTCATTGAAAAAATTTAAAATGATGTAAACTGACGCGATGGCATTTAAAAGTCGACCGTATTTCCTGATGTCCTCTGTCCAATATTTGCCAGAATAGTTACTCGATCAGCATGAAATTCTATGTCATTTTTGGCACTTCACTCGGAGATTCATTATGTGAAATTTAATTAAGCTTCCTAAAATAATTTTAAATTTAGAGAAAATCCCAACAAATAAAATCTCTATGGTGAATTAGCTTTAAATATATTTAATAAGAAGCTGTTTCTCAGCAATAAAATTTGATGACTTGTTATAAAGTAAATCCTGTTGAGTTCATTGAGCCAAAATGTGTATGCTGCTCTACCATTAAACGTATAATATTATTCAATGCCAAACTTATTTTGCTAATCCGATAAACTGTCATTTTGCAGACTAGAGAAGGTTTTCCCAGGATGCATTTTACTCTAATATGTACATGATAGCTATGTTAATCTGGAATGAAAAACGTCATGCAAAAATCGAGAAGCAACGACAAAGGACATAAGCTTTAATTTTCTAAATGCATTAAATAGCCTCATAGACACAGTAAAAGTTTGTATCCCTACACATAGTCAAATAAATTAATAGAAGAATAAATTAATGCGAAGAATTATATATATATATATATATATATATATATATATATATATATGTTTGTATATTGTCGGTATAAACTAAGCATTGCATAAGGCAGCAACGTCAATTCACACCGTAGACCGTTTTCTTTGTCATTGAGAATACCTTAAAAATCGATGTTTCTAATAACCGCTGCCGATCTGTCGTTATGACATAGGCACCATGCCACTTGTTAAATTTTTTTAGGTATTGATGTATAATGATTGAATTTTGATTATATATATTGTAACTATAAATTCAACATTACACGAGCCATCGCCTCTTCGAGTCGCGATTGTGGCAAATTCATGACAAAGCCTTAAAAGTTCTCTAATAGAGAAGACATCGATCAACCTAATGAATTTCATTTGGTGCCTGATGAAATTTTGGCATTTTATTGTTAAATTATATATTCAAAATACTATCATATATTGGATAGAAACACTCAGAGGCATAGTATGATAGATCAAGTGTGGCTAGGTTTAACTTCGCATCTAATTCTGGATAGTATTTACAAGCGCTGTACTGTGGGAATTGCTTTTGCTAACTTGTGCCGAGTTTAGTTTATACCATAATCTAAATAATCATTGACCTACTTCAAAATCAATATATTTACCCAAAGTATCATCGTGTCTGTTGTACAGTGGCAAATTAGTATATATAAAAAGAATCTGAAGTCTTCTGAGATTCTGAATATGTTCAATATTAGAAAAGGCTAAACAGAATCAGAAATTGGAACGTGATTTTCTGGCGTGTTGTATGCAACTCGAGTGGCGTAGATTATGAAGTCTTTGACTCCGAAGCGAATCTGCCCCGGTTCGAGCTCCATCAGCGTTTAATTCTAAAGAATGCTCGAAGTTACCTAATTTGCGTTTTAACTAAAACAGTCTGAATTTCAGTTGTTTTGTTACTTCAAGATATGTCGATGGCCTTTGGCAACGGTTTTCTTTAAGTCACTCAACCTCACAAGTTATAAAAGAAAAAATCGATGGAGAAAGCGCGATATTTCCTCTAAAATATAATTTATACTTTAGATTGACCTATCACTAGATAGTTGAGTGTCACGTGTTCTTGGGTTTATATATCCATAGCTGTTTTGTTCATTCAACTAAGTGAAACTAAAGTGACTGAATATTAATTTACCATTTACTTGCGTTAGAAAATTTGTTTTATGCACACTATGTCAAATGACGCAATTGAATTCGCCCTCAAAATTTTGAATGGAAGGGAAATCAATAAATCAGAAACACTCTTCATAACCACGTGCCAATGTAAGGGATAAAGTTATAAATCAGAATGAGCCATTCACATGTGAAATCTCGCTCAAACCACTTAGGTTCTACTCATGATTCTTTAAATCAAGTTTGCGAGCTTGAAGTAAACGCCAATATCATTTTATTTAATCAATCTTCGAACAACATAGCAAAACTATCGCCCGTCGCACGCTTTGACGCGTTTCGACCTTCTATGATCATCATCAGAGTACGACGGCAAACTGACTAGCGAGGATCGATCCGCATTGCATATATATGGAAAGCAAAATTAGATATCAAAATCAATGTTCGTGACTACATAGAAAATGTTCAGCCGACATTTCCAGTCAAGTGCAACGTATGAACGACTATTAAAGGTGAGAGCTGCATGTCTAATATTGCTTTTCATATATATGAAATTCGGTTTGGTCATGGTAGGTCGAAACGTGTTAGTGTGTGCGACTGTCAGTGGTTTTCCTATGTTGTTCGAGGACTGGTTAAATAAAATGGGATTGGTGTTTGCTTCTAGCCCGCAATCTTGATTTAAATAATTGTTACCACCACACGCACAATCAATTTATGTTTAATTGTATATTCTGTAATCATGATTGACTTTTTGGATAACAGTTGTTGTCATATCATTAAATAGACGGACGTCACGCATGTGCATGTGTATGTGTATACATTATTAAAAAGATTCAGTTAAATATAATTAATAGACATGTACGTACATCTAAATGAAACTACAGTCAAGAGACATTAATTTACCATTTGCACGCGCCAGACAAATTATTTATTCTGACTATTTGAAATGTTGTTTTACTAGAATGATCTCAAAAGATTGGACGCGGGTGGGAGGTGGGCTTGACACAAAAAGTCATGTTCAATAAAAATGAAGATTTGAAATAATGTAAGTGACGGTTAGACAAAAAAATTTGAGAATTATGTATGGAATAAACAATAAAAGGAAAAAAGCTCGAAGCCTTTTAATAAGCGTTCAACTCACTCAGAATTTTAAAATGAAACGAACGGTTAAAGAGGTGAAATTTAGAAGACAATATTCTCAATAATTGATTAACCATTGATTATATAATAAGCCCACTAATGAGCCAATCTTAATCCAATTTTTTAAACATTCGCTGGAGCTGGATTCAGATTC
>JAQBSW010013280.1:0-14383 GCA_029291075.1 Eudiplozoon nipponicum | reverse complement strand
ATAGTCTACAAATTCTCATGTATGTGCGGAAGCACATATATCGGACGTACGAAGAGGCAATTGATAAGCAGAATCCAGCAACACTTGCCACAGAAATTGATTAACAAAGGCTTGCGCACCGTCAGGAAAATCAGCTATTTCCGATCATATATTGGCAACGGGGCACCCTGTCAATTCGACCAATTTCACAATTCTACATAAAGCAAAATCAGAAAAATTATTATTTATCTATGAAGCCCTTTACATAAAACAACAAGCACCTGACCTTAATATTCAAAAGTTTCATCAACATGATATTCTTATCGACTGGCCAAGAATAACAAAATTCAACAACAATCTACTAGTATCCAGCCAAGAACAAACAGGCCCTCGACTAGAATCAACAAACATACAATCGGATTGGCAACAAACTGAAGTGGAAATAACAGAGGCGCATACGATGACAGAAGTCTCCAAACAATGTGAGCGTTTAACACTGCAATCCACACTGGCGCTGTTACCATGTGAAAACGACAACTTTGCGCAACAAGGTGAAACGATCAACTATACTGGGAAAAATAGCACTTGTATATGTAACAGTGAACAATGCGCACAAATGGTTAATTCTCAAGCCATCAAAACAATAATGACCAGATCTCAGACATCACTTTGCAATACTGCGAGAATGACCTTTACATGCAAACACGCATACACACAAACACAAACGCATACACACTCACCAACTAGCCAAAACAAGAAACAGAAGTAAAAACGAGTCAGATTTGTTACCACTAGTATAATCAATTGAAAACCCAAAATGTATAAATATGTATGATTGTATAAGAGATGATTAGTATTCACGAAATAAATGGCCTTTATCCACTTTTTTATTAATGTGTTTTTTCTTCCTAATTAGAAATATACTGTGTAATATTCGAAGGCAATTAACATTATATATATATATATATATATATATATATATATATATATATATATATATATAAATATATATACATTTCTAATGCCCATTCTTTTTATTTAACACGGTATTTTATAAATCATATATAATAATAATAATATATATATATATATTCAGCCATATAAAGCAATGAAAATTTTTCTTTTGTAACAATGTACAATAAAATAAGAATAAATATTTCATCTAAAAACGCGGGAAAGAGGATTTTGATCTTAAATTACACATATGTACTTATAAAGATATTTGAAGGCCATATTTTGAAAATAGTCTCAAACTTTTTTGTCCAAAACAAAAAAGTTATAAATTTATGTGTAAATTATATTTGATTTCGACATTAACAGCAGTTTCTCTTTGATTGCTGATGAAGGCAATTGTGTTACCCTAAATAACACTCGTAGTTTAGCTGCATTTAATGTGCGTGTTAATGTTGCTTCAACTTTCTTTTGTGCTATTAATGAAACTGCATCCCCCTTAAATGGGATGCTCAGGTAGACTGATTTCTTTAATGGCCCATAATACGCCTGTTTATGTTTATTTCCCCTTTTAATAATTGATTCAATTAATTATCTGGGATAGCCATTAGACATTAAACCGTTAATTGCTTTATTATATTTGTTTTCTTCTGAATTTTGACTAACCAGTCTGTCAATTTTTGAATAGCAGCCACGAACTCCTGATAATTTATATTGAAAAGGCACAAAACTGCTGCAATGCAAATACTGTGCAGACTATGCTGGTTTATGGTGAATTGTTCTGTTTAATTTACCATTTGTTTCTTTCTTTAATAGTACATCAAGGAAAGGCAGACAGTCATCTATCTCGTGCTCTGACCTACTCTCATTCATGAGGCCACTGCACAGAAGCTCAAGCCAGTTGGATCATCTACACTAATAATGTACTGATTACCAAAAACACACAAAAGAGGTTGTCCTTTGAGGCCAATTTTATCAATGGTAAATTCTCCGTTTTATGCACTAGCTAAATGGCTAGTTCGTTTACTTGAACAATTTACCATTAACCAACATGGTCTGCACAGTATTTGCATTACAGCAGTTTTGTGCCCTTTCAATATAAATTATCAACAGTTCGTGGTTGCTTTTCAAGAATTGACAGGTTGGTTAGTCAAGATTCTAGAGAAAATGAATATAATAAAGCAATTAATGATTTAATGTCTAATGGATATCCCAGACAATTAATTGAATCAATTATTAAAAGGGGAGCTAACCAGAAACAGACGTACTATGGGCCAGAGAAGAAAACCGTCTACCTAAACATCCCATTTAAGGGGATGCAGTTTCCCGAATGGCACAAAAGAAAGTTGAAGCAGCATTGACACGCACATTTAATGCAGCCAAACTACGAGTGTTATTTAGGTAACACACTTGCCTTTACCAGAAATCAAAGAGAAACAGCCTTTAATGTCGATATAAAATATTATTTACCAATATACATGCGCAAGTTGTCGATCAACTTACGTAGGCCGATCGACCAGACGGTTAATTACTCGAATGAGAGAACATTGAAACTTGAACGCCTGTTTTAAATCAAATGGTGAATACACGTCTGCTATTGCGCAACACATCATCGAAACATCGCACGTATGTTCTCCAGATGTAGCATTCAAAGTAATTACTAAATGCAAAAAAAGGGAGCTAGCCGCATACGAAGCCTTATGGATAAACAAATTGCAGCCGCATTTATGTAAGCAGAAGAAACACGTACAAGCATTGAGCTTGAACTGGATGTGACGCACGCAATTTGATTGGTTTCTATTTTCCACACTCTCTATGTTCAAATATTTCTATCTTGTTTTGCTTTCCAATTTATATATAAAAATATGTTCATGAGTAGATATTTGAGAAGACCATGAGAAAGAAAATTTTCTTATATCTGATAAAATTTCTTTTTGTTTTTGCACATAAGAAGGGTACAATGAATATATATATATATATATATATATATATATATATATATATATATATATATATGCTAAACAAGAAATCGACATAGAGCGTCAAAATACATTTATTACAGACTGTAATCATGTAAAGCCAGTAGGTTAAACGCAACCGATATTACATTGGTTGCCTAAGGGTCACAAAATGACAAACAATGAGAGACTTCCTCATTGACACCTATTTAATCTGTGGTGAATTCTCCGCAGCATGGGGCAGCCAGATTATTATGTCGGATTATAAAACCCATTATGAAAGGAAGAATGGAGTACGTGGTACAGAAAAGCTTTCAAATTGTTAAAAAAATTCGCGGCTTGAATTTAAAAAAGAAGAAAGTGTCGTTCGTCGATATAAAGTTCCTCTTTACTAGTATTCCAATAAATAAAACACTAAAAATCCTGTGTGATTATCTACGATCATCAGGAACGGAAACTCTGATGGAAGTGGACGACATAAAAAAACTACTTGGATTATATACATCCAACGTATAATTTGTATTTCAAGAACTCTTTTAGAGAAAAATTGACGGCATAGGTATGGGTACTCCTCTTGGATCCGTATTGGCAGACATATACATGCAGTATTTAGAAACAACTGGATTAAAAACATTTATCAATAGAGCTCATTCTCACATACGCTACGTTGACGATACTTTGGTGATCGTTGAAAAGGATGAACATAGAAATGAAATGCTACATCATATAAACAATGTATACCAAGCAATCAAGTTTAGAATAGATGAAGAACAAGACGGATATTTATCTTTTCTAGATGTAGGAATAAGGAGAAATGAAGAAGGTACCATCTCAAGGTCAGTTCACAAGAAATCAAGCTGGACTGGGCATTATTTCTATTATTTCAGTAGTGTGCCAAGGGCGTAAAAAAGGGACCTGATATTCAATTTGGGCACACGAATACGCAGGATTTGTTCACCGAACAACATTGAATTAGAGCTATATTTGTTTCGCGAAGCGTTGAGAAAAAACGGCTATCTCGACTGGTTTGTCGTATATAACTTGAGGCAGCGCAACAAAATCGTGACCAATTTGGAGCAAAACAAATTACCCCAGAGATTAACGCTTAGTGTTCACTTTGGAGGTGATCTTTCAGCAGTAACAGTTCGAGCGACAAAAATAAAAATTTACATCAATACATATGAGATTTGTGTCAACACAACAAAACTTATGCGCACAATTGAAATAGTCAGTGTCTCTGTGACGTCAAAATATTTGCCTATATATAAATTTCAATGTACCTGCAACGCTCAGTACATCGGCAGATTAAAAAAGCGGCTTGAAACTAGAATAAAGCAGCATGTCCCTCAAAAATTATTAAGAAAGGTGCAGCTCCAGCTCAAAAATAAATAATTTTCGAACATTTAATACTCAGAGGTCATGCTGTTAGCAGTAACAAATTTTCAAATTTGTAAAAGGCAAAAACGGAACAAATGCTTATGGCTTATGAAGCTATTTCAACTAATAAGTTGAACCCTTGCTTAAATGTGCAGTAAGTAACTCAGAATAAATTAAATTGGATTGGAAGAGAGACATAACTAACAGGCCTTGAAAAATAGCCTACGTACCGCAAAATACGATACAACCGTCAATTACGGACGCACTCACAATGAAAGCGATGACACACTACATGACGTTGCGCAAAAGGAGTGGTCTAAATTGCGCAAAACAATGACAGACATACCCAACAGGGGACTAGTTACGACAAATGTACAGTTAGGATTAAATGAACGAATATATTAACGAATCCAGACTAATGGCTCTGGATACTGGTAGAATTAAATTTTATTTATAAATGTTATTCATTGGAGTACGTAGTTGTGTTCTCATATATATTGAAATGCAAAACCAATTAAAACATACAGATTATAAATTATCGGAATGACCAATCAGTTGTATACGTCACCTCTAATTCAGGCTCAGTGCCAGAACTTGTTTATTCTGCTTGCATAAATCTTACGGAATTTTGATTATCAATCGAGATTTATATGTGGCTAACTCATTTATTCCATTGCATTTAGAAATTAATAGAAATTCCACGCCTGGATGACATACATTTGAGGTTCCTATGATGGGATACGCAATGGCAGACATATATTTATCTCTAGATTTGTAGCGTGCGTATGAGTTCCACTTTGGTTTAATTCTTGAAATTTAGCATCACCGATGTCGACCTGCATAATTTGATCGAAAACATGTGCAGGTAAAACTAAAAAAATTACATTCCAAGTCGAATTTAACGGCTAAATACTGTTTGTTGCGGAGAACTAATATATATCCAAGTATGAATTAGGTGTTGCGTACCTAGTGACAATTAGCTCAGTTGTGACTTGGCGATAAACCAAAGGCAGTGACCGGAAAGTATAATCTCATGCACATTCGCTTCGTGCTTACTGGCGACTCATCAGTAGGAGCCGGTATCACGCCCTTTAACCACTATATATTTTTTTGTCAAGAATGTGGGATAATAGGACGGTCCGATCTCCTAGACGAATGTGTAAACCTGCAGTAGTGAAGCTATCTTCATATAAATTTTATGACAATGCGACTTCAACGATAACTCACACTTTATAATATATATAGGATTCTGTAAAGGATACTAACACTATGTCTATTGTGTTAGTAACCGATACCAACAGTATAGTACCGAAAAGGTACGTGGTGATAACATGATGGAAATCAATATATGCTATAGTTCACCGAAATTAAGAATTAAAAGTATTTTTGAACACCTGCTACTCCAGTGAATCCATTCACTTTGGCCTTGATCGATATCAGTTATCACACTTCGCAGTAAGCATGATATCATTCAATTCAATGTATAACAGATAAATACTGTTTGTTGCGGAGAACTAATATATATGCAAATATGTAATAGGTGTTGCGAACCTAGTGACAATTTAGTTTAGTTGTGACCAGAAGGATAAACCAAAGGCAGCGTGAACGGAAAGTATAATCTCATGCACATTCGTTTCGTGCTTACTGGCGACTCATCAGTAGGAGCCGGTATTACACCCTTTAAACACTATATATTTGGGTGAAGAATGTGGGATAATAGGACGGTACAATCTCGTAGACGAATGTTTAAACCTGCAGTAGTGAAGCTAACTTCATATAAATTCTATGATAATGCGACTTCAACGCTAACTCGCACTATATAATATATATACTGTGTCTGTAAAGTATACTAACACTATGGCTATTGTGTTAGTAACCGATACCAACATATGTTACTCTAGTAACATATCAGTTATCACATTTCGCGGTAAGCATGACATCATTCAATTCAATATATAACAGTTAAATTCTGTCTGTTGCAAGTATATATTAGATGTTGCGAACCTAGTTACTTTAATGGCTGTTTCTTTTTAACCACCGATAAAGAAAAATGTGATAATTTAAATAAAATTCGCAATTTAGCTGTTATGAATGTGCGTGCTATTGGTACTTCATATTTCTTCTCTGTATTGCGAGAAAAAACTGCTCATTAAGTCGAATTTGCATCCATATTGCGTTTTATTTAAAAACCGAACAGGACTGCATCTTTTCATATACAATTTTAAGGATTGATAAAATCAATTTTTAGGAGGGCCATTTGACATTCGATCGTCCTCTGCTTTAATATATCCGTCTTCTACTGAATCTGGGCTAAACCGTTTGGTAATACTTGAGAAACAGTCGCGTGCTCCTGATAATTAATTTTCAAATGGCACGGAACTTCTGTAGCGCAAATATTTTGCGGACCAGATTGGCATTTAGTAAACTTTTATTTCAATTCACCATAAAGTACATTCTTTACTTGTAAATAAATAAACAGAACAAAATTGTTCGTTTCAAGCTCAGACATTTGGGTGATAATTTGTGCGAAAAAATAAAACATTGAAGTAGAGTTCGCGTTCGCAACTTGCATTTAAGAACAAGAAATATATCGCTAACTTAACTAATATATTGTGAACAATTCCTTACATCTCTATTTAGAAATGTGTTCACCACATGGCTTATGACAATCCCCACTAACATTGTAGACAGGTTGCGCTGTATTTCCAAAAATAATTCTAATAAGATTCAACTCCACATAAATAATAAATTTATTAAATCATCATATGAAGCACTTTTCATAAACAAACTGCGGCCAATTTTATGCAAACATTAGAAGCATTTGGCTCGAACTCAAGGTGATGCACGAAAATTTTTAGAAATTTTCTTATTCACAATTTCTCCTATTTAAAATTAATTGCTATTTTTTCTTTTAAATCAAATATATATGTTCATTTAAATGCGAAAAAAGTTTCTGTATCCGATAAAATTTCTATTTATTTTTGCAAATAAAACGGAAAATATAATTGTAAACAAAGCTCGCTTTTACGAAAAGTATATACTTATTTATTTAATCATAATTAAATATTTTGGAGAGAAAATGGTGAACTGTCACTGTTAATACACACAATATATATATATATATATATATATATATATATATATATATATATATATATATGTAAACAATATCTTTCCTCTATTTATGCGTAAAATAATTTGTGTATAATAAAAATATTTGTTTTATTTTTCTGTTATTCGTTTATTTGTTTAATAAATTTTAAATAATTCTTCCAATCTTTAATTTTTTAGTGTGTAATAATACATTTTGGTTGCAGAGAAAATAAATAGCTGTGATATATTTCAACAGATATTCAGTATTTAAGTTCAATTCTCTCTGTGTTAAAATCACCTTATCACAAAAAAATTAATTATTTTAGTTTGTTTAGTTAAAAACATAACAAGATGGCCTATTTCAAAACATTTTAATTTTTAAGAAACGACACATTTAAGTTGGGAAACCAACAAAATGTAAAATTGAAATCTTGTTTGATAACCCAATATTCCTTTCGGCCTGACAGGTATAATTTAACGAAATATTTGCTATGACAACTTATATGGTTAAACCCGCAATTTACTTCTCAGATAATAACATGCCCTTCTAATTTTTTTTCTACGTTTAGGCAGGGTAATATAGAAGGTTTTATTTCGCCTTCCTTTGTATTTGTTGCTAGAATGAATAGTACGTTGAAGTTTTACCAGGTAAACAAGCATCAGATATGCCTATTCATAATATTTTAATTGCAAAATAAATTCGTGATTTAGTAAGATAGAAGGAAAATTAATTTTCTCCGTATGTAAACATGTGTAATTTTGCATGAATGTCGTTAACCATTATGCTTTAGATTCCTGCTATACTAAAATGAAAGCTTTATTTTTTAAAATAAACCTCGTCACGCGTACGTGAATTGACAGCTAAAATTTGTTTAAATATGAATGTTTAAAATTAACTAAGTGTTGCTTTGTTGTCTGATGTTTTGTCTTATGTCATATACTGTAAGGAAAATGCATAATAAAGGCTAATATTACTCAGATTATCAAAGTTCTTTTTGTTATTTTGCATTTCACTGTCAAAAAACTTTAAAAATAAAAACAAGTTTAGCTCCCACAAATTATAATTATAATTGTCTTCGTACTACTATAATCAAAATTCTGGTTATATTTTCGTATACGATAGCGTTGACAAACGCTATTCCACTGGACCTTTAACGATTAGGCTACAAAATGATAAAGATCTGAGTTGGTAGTTAGCTAGCATTTAAATTATTTTTTCTACCAGGATGTGAACTAAAATCTCCTTTAATTTAACCAGTCAATAGCTGTATCAGAGGTAACATCATTCACACATTCTTTTCTAGTAAAATAGAGCAGGTAAAATTTGTACAACCAAAAAGAGGGTGAGAGCGCATTTTCAATTTTATAAAAATTATACGGGTATACACATCGTTACTCATCGTTAATCTTATGTCCGATAGCTGGCAACTTAAGGTCAAAAGCATTATTTTTTTATGTACGTTAGTTTCGCCATGATTTGTGCCTCTATAGAAACTGAGATTATTGGTTAATTCAATGTTCCCAAGTTATTCCTAAATCATGGTTACCTCAATAAGCTCGATCGATGAGTGTTGAACTTCGAAGTTTAGTTAATTTGCGATTTCTTTATTAAACCTCCTCATAAATCGATATATATACATATATATATATATATATATATATATATATATATATATATATATATACTAGGAAAAACAGAACACAAATAACAAAGTGGATAAAGGCCATTTATTTCGTGAATACTAATCATCTCTTATACAATCATACATATTTATACATTTTGGGTTTTCAATTGATTATGCTAGTGGTAACAAATCTGACTCGTTTTTACTGCTGTTTCTTGTTTTGACTAGTTGGTGAGTGTGTATGCGTTTGTGTTTGTGTAGTGTATGCGTGTTTGCATGTAAAGGTCATTCTCGCAGTATTGCGAAGTGATGTCTGAGATCTTGTCATTATTGTTTTGATAGCTTGAGAATTAATCATTTGTGCGCATTGTTCACTGTTACATATACAAGTGCTATTTTTCCCAGTGTAGTTGATCGTTTCACCTCGTTGCGCAAAGTTTTCACGTGGTAACAACGCCAGTGTTGATTGCAGTGTTAAACGCTTACATTGTTTGGAGACTTCTGTCATCGTATGCGCCTCTGTTATTTCCACTTCAGTTTGTTGCCAATCCGATTGTACGTTTGTTGATTCTAGTCGAGGGCCTGTTTGTTCTCGGCTGGATACTAGTAGATTGTTGTTGAATTTTGTTATTCTTGGCCAGTCGATAAGAATATCATGTTGATGAAACTTTTGAATATTAAGGTCAGGTGCTTGTTGTTTTATGTAAAGGGCTTCGTAGATAAATAATAATTTTTCTGATTTTGCTTTATGTAGAATTGTGAAATTGGTCGAATTGACAGGGTGCCCCGTTGCCAATATATAATCGGAAATAGCTGATTTTCCTGACGGTGCCAAGCATTTGTTAATCAATTTCTGTGGCAAATATTGCTGGATTCTGCTTATCAATTGCTTCTTCGTACGTCCGATATATGTGCTACCGCACATACATGATCATCGATGGCTGACTCCGAGATTAGATCAAAACTCACAGAAGACATCCAAAAAGCAAAACCAGTCGGAACAAACACCGTAAGATTGTACGGCAAACCAAAAACTCATAAAGCCGTGACAGCCTCAGGAGCTCCCTCGATGCGGCCCATTATGTCAATGATCAACGCTCCACAGCATAAACCAGCCAAGTTTCTCTGCAAACTACTTGAACCAATACGGAGCATCATAAACGCTAACACCATCAAGGACTCCTTCGAACTAGCAAATGAATTGAAGGGGAAGAACATCTTACAGAATAAAATGGTCTCGCTTGACGTCTCATCCTTATTTACAAACATACCACTGGATAAGACAACGGAGATCTTGTGTGACCTCATCAAAAATGAGTTTTTTGACTTCCCTATAGACACCAATGACATCAAAGACCTCATATTAGCATGTACTAAAAACGTGCAATTTACATTCGAAGAGATATACTACCGCCAGATCAATGGTGTAGCTATGGGAAGTTGCATCGCACCCCTCCTGGCAGATGTATCACCTGGAAAAACGAGCCTAAAAGGTATAATTGACCAGTGCGTACTCTACAAAAGGTATGTAGATGATATCTTGTTGTTCATCTCAGAAGCAGCAGACCTTTCCGAAATCCTCAAACAAGCAAATGTTGTCGATCCCGACATCAAATTCATTCTCGAGGTAGAGAAAGACGACAGTTTTCCCTTCATTGACATCAAACTCACTCGAGAAGCAAACGGAGATTTGACACTGGCCATACATAGAAAATCCACTTTCACTGGACAATACATTCACTACAACAGTAGTGTGCCAAAATCCCACAAAAGAAACTTAGTAAATAACCTAGCAAACAGAATCAGGAAGATCTGCTCTGAACATAAGATTGAGGAAGAACTGGGCTACCTCAGGAAAATTTTGCTAATGAACAACTACCCAGAGCGTTTCATTGATGTCAACATCAGATCACGGCAGATTCGTACTAGAGAGGATACCGTCAAGCAGGTTTTCCTAAACTTACCATTTAGAGGCGACGTACCAGATTCAATCAAATCATGGCGGCTGAATAGAATAAATAAGGACAACTTTCCCAGTGGTAAAGTTAATATGACATTCAGTACACAGAGAATCATGAGGTTGGATGCCAAAGATCAATTGTCAATTCTCTCGAAATCATTCATAGTCTACAAATTCTCATGTATGTGCGGTAGCACATATATCGGACGTACAAAGAAGCAATTGATAAGCAGAATCCAGCAACATTTGCCACAGAAATTGATTAACAAAGGCTTGGCACCGCCAGGAAAATCAGCTATTTCCGATCATATATTGGCAACGGGGCACCCTGTCAATTCGACAAATTTTACAATTCTACTTAAAGCAAAATCAGAAAAATTATTATTTATTTATGAAGTCCTTTACATAAAACAACAAGCACCTAACCTTAATATTCAAAAGTTTCATCAAAATGATATTCTTATCGACTGGCCAAGAATAACAAAATTCAACAACAATCCACTAGTATTCAGTCAAGAACAAACAGGCCCTCGACTAGAATCAACAAACATACAATCGGATTGGCTACAAACTTAAGTGGAAATAACAGAGGCGCATACGATGACAGAAGTCTCCAAACAATGTGAGCGTTTAACACTGCAATCCAACCTGGCGCTGTTACCATGTGGAAATGATAACTTTGCGCAACAAGGTGAAACGATCAACTACACTGGGAAAAATAGCACTTGTATATGTAACAGTGAAAAATGCGCACAAATGGTTAATTCTCAAGCTATCCAAAACAATAATGACAAGATATCAGACATCACTTCGCAATACTGCGAGAATGACCTTTACATGCAAACACACATACACAACACAAACACAAACGCATACACACTCACCTACTAGTCAAAACAAGAAATAGCAGTAAAAACGAGTCAGATTTGTCACCGATAACATAACCAATTGACAACCAAAAATGTATAAATATGTTTGATTGTGTAAGAGATGATTAGTATTCACGAAATAAATGGCCTTATCCACTTTGTTATTTGTGTTGTTTTCCTATTTATAAGAATATATATATATATATATATATATATATATATATATATATATATATATATATATATGGATAAACTTCATATTATACACTGAAAACTTGTATTGAATGATAATTGTTCACTTACCAACCTTTCATGTGTGACCTTTCATGGTTATCTATGATAATGTGTTATTAGCATACGACACAAGTAATTAGAAGTCAACATAATTTTGAAACTCCAACTATCAAACAACAGGTTCCATCGACTGGGCAGTTTCCGCGTAGGGCGAATAAAGTGAATGCAGTCAACGTCAGTAGTTCTCAGAATTCTGTTGGTGAAAATGATGCAATTGCACCTGCCAGTATCCTACCCAATCAACATATTAGAAAGGTACTTTTAACTATGTCAAAATATTCATATTTATATTTTGGCAATCTTCAAATTTTGTTTATCTGTGCACATTTAAAGTAAACCTTTCTATTTTTTGTCTTCTAAAGGTTAGTATTGAAGCATGGGCCCTATTTTTATTCGTTACACAACTTCGGGTTGCCCGCATTTTGATGTGCGAAAGGTGTTGTTAAAATTTTCATAATTAAATGAACATTGGTTGCGCGGACGTTCATAACAAGATTGTTGCCGTTCATAAACAAGTTGCTGCCGAGAATTAACATATATGCAAGTTTGTATTAGTCATCGGGTACCTAGTACCAAATTATTTGAAATAGGACCACAAGGATATACAAAATTGAGAATGACCGAAGGATGTAATCTTATGTTCACATGCGTTTCGTGCTTACTGGCGACTCATCAGTAGGAGCCGTTAGTACGCCCTATAGCCATTATTTTCTTGCTCAATAAATGTGGGAAACGTGGACGACATAATCTTCTATGAGAATTTGCATTCAAGCATTAATTGAGTTAACATCATATTGTTTTGTGAAATGCGACTTCAAAGCCAACACACTATGTTGAATATATATACCGAAACTGTAATGAGTACCAACACAATGGATTTCTAGATGGGCTAAATTTTACCAAAATTGAGAATATCTATTAATGAGCATCTGTTTCTTCAGCGGAACAATACACTCTGTCCTTGATTCTTCGAGAAAGCACATAATATGGATTCGGAACAGAACTTTTGCTTTTTGATGTTTTTCTTGCGTCCATACCAATCATTCATCTAGTAAGGTCAAATAAAAGAATACTATGTGCATAGAGACATACATTTACTAGAACAGCATATATATATATATATCGCAGTTAAATTGGACCCTTGTTTTCTTTATATCTTATGTTGACTGTTTGGATTAGTATATTTTTAAAGTTATACACCAATAAACCAAGTGGTTCTCTTCTTTAAATCAACTTAGCAAGCTTGAAGCAAACACACATCTCATTATATTTTACCACTCGTCGAGCAACATAGACAAACTATCGTCAGTCAGACGTACTGACGTATTTCGCCCTTCCGTAATCATCAGAGTACGACGGCAAACAGATTAGCGTGGATCAATCTGCATTGCATATATATGGAAAGCAAAATATCATATTCAGCTCTCACCTCTAGCAGTCTCGCATACATTGAACTTGAGTGGAAATGTCGGCTGCACAATTTCTATGCAGTCACGCAAATTAACTTTTTTTCGGCTTTTGACATATATATAGGAAATACAATTAAACAATAATTGATTGCGCGTATGGTGGTAAAAATTCTTTAAATCAAGTTTGCGAGTTTGAAGTAAAATATGTGGCGAAAGCTGCAAACAGTTAATGTTTGTGACTGCATAGAAATTGTGCAGCCGATATTTCCAGTCAAGTACACTGTATGCAAAACTCTTAGAGGTGATAGTCGTATATCTCATTTTTGGTTTTCATATTTGCTAATGGCGTATTGATCCTCACAAATCAGTTTTACTTCGTTCTCTGATGATGATCATGGAAAGGCGAAACTCATCAGTACGTATGACTGACGGTAGTTATTTCTATGTTGTTCGACAACATTAAAAGCAATGGGATTGGTGTATGGTTCATACTCGTAAACTTGATTTAAAGAATTGCTACCACCATCCGCGCAATCATTGATTGTTGAAATGATTCTATTCACATTACTAATCGTTGTAGTTGAATAAACTCAAAATTTTGTATAGTTCTTCAATTGTTATGGTTTCACGCAGTACACTTGAAAGCCTCGCTTAAATAGCGCTTAGAATCGGTGATGGAAGTAATTTCTTTTAAATTCGTATACTGACCTTCACAGGGAAAGTATTACGTCACATGAACGTGCGTTCTGCTACAACAGTCTGTTGCTCAATTTGACTGGGAAGTTGTATTTGCCATTATGAAACGCACTGGCGCCCACGGTTGCTTCCATTTTTATTATAAAGTGTTACAACTGAATAATTTTACTTT
>JAQBSW010013279.1:0-14388 GCA_029291075.1 Eudiplozoon nipponicum | reverse complement strand
ACTTCGACTTGCCATCAACTCGTTAGCAAATGCCACAATGCTAACGCATCCAGATTTCGAAAAGCCATTTCTACTCACGACAGATGCTTCTGAATTCGCTATTGGAGCCACTTTGGAACAAGAGATCGACAGAGTTCGGAAGCCTATCAGTTTCTACTCGCGTACTCTCCAACCAGTAGAAACGAGGTACGACACTTTCGGCCGAGAACTTCTCGCCATCCACGACGCAGTGCGCCATTTTATCAGCATCATTGGCAGTAGCAGATTTGTTGTTTTCACAGATCATGCACCACTAGTTAGCGCACTTCGAAACGCAACTTCATCTATCGCCAAGTACCCTGCCAGAGTGGAAAGACAGCTTTCTCGTCTAAGCGAATGGCAATTTGACGTCTTTCACGTCAAGGGCAAACAGAACTTCATTGCAGATGCCCTGTCTAGGCCAGACGTCTCTCTACAACCACCTTCGCCGTCACCATTCACTGTCAACTCCGTGGCACTCAGTGAACCTGCACTAACGCCAACTCTCCTGCAAACTGAACAACGCGGTGACATTCACATTCAAAGATCAATAGCCCGTCACCCAACCAAGTTCATATGCCGTCTGTGGGAAGGCTTACCAATTGTTTACTTCACGGGTACGCAGCCCAACAAGCCAGTTCTGCCGACCAGCCTTCAGAGAAAAGTTTTCGATTCAATTCACTCAATTTCTCACCCAGGAAGCCAAGCGACTGTCCGACTTCTTACAGATCGTTTCTGGGGTCACAGACTTAGGCAGAATGTTAAACGATGGGTCTCAGAGTGTGCTATTTGTCAGAAAAACAAGATCACACGACACACTCGTTCTAAGTTGTAACATTTTCGATCTACTTCTCGCCTAGCCATCGTCCACATCGACATAGTTCATCTGACAAAGGTTCAAGGTTTCAGCTACCTTCTAACTATGATCGATAGATTTACACGGTGGCCTGCGGCATTACCTCTTGGCACCATTTCTGCAGACGAAGTAACTAACGGTTTTATCTCTGCATGGATATCCAATTATGGTGTTCCCAATGAGGTCATCACGGACAGAGGCACTTGCTTCTCATCTGATTGTTTCAAAACCACCTTGCGGTACATGGGATGCATCTTACGCCAGACGACTGCCTACCATCCCCAAGCTAATGGCATGGTAGAGAGAATGCATAGGGAACTCAAAGCAGCTTTAGCATCCTCGTCCATTAATGGCAACTGGGTCGATGCACTACCTTTAGTTCTGCTGGCCATGCGTTCTCGTACTCGAGAATCCATTAAAACGTCTGCGTCACAACTCTTGTATGGCATGGATCTACGCCTGCCTAGTCAGCTCCCACGTCTACTACCGGCACAAGATGACCCACAAGACGAAGCTACCCGCCTTCGACTTCATTTCGGTAACATGTCCGAACAGCAGCCGAGACACACGCCTCGTCCAGTCTTCGTTCACCCACAGCTCCACAGCTGCAAGAGAGTACTCGTTCGCAACAATAATGCTGTTGCACCACTACAACCCAAGTATCGCGGTCCTTACCCGATTTTGCTCAAACAACCAAAATACTTCATCATTATGCAAGGCGCTACACCGACATCAGTAAGCATAGACAGGTTGAAACCGTTTATCGAACCACCTGATCCTGAGAGCGTTCAACCTTCTACACACGTCTCAGGCTCCGTCTGCCCACAATCTCAATAACCTGCTTTGTATAACGCGTAATTAATTTTTTTAAAACATTAACATTAACTATAAAAATTTTTAACCTTACGTTATTTTTCGTATTTGTCTCACGTGGCATAACCAGCTGTTCTTAGCTAACAATTGTGTAGCATTTTTGAACAGTTCTTTGGTATTATGCCATCTCTGAGGCAATGTTCGTGTACATATTTTTATGCAGTTACCTTTGATTTTAATGTATATATTTTTACATTATAATGTATTTCTCACACATGACATTACACTGCCTATTTTGGTATGACCAGCTACTTAGAGCTAACGCTTTCGTGTAGCAACACTAAGTAGTGATCAGCTACATATCATGGTACAGGCCACTTTCAATGCATATCTCAACTTTATCAATTGCACAAAGACCACTCTACAAATGTCATGACCACAACGTCGAGCACTCTAGCTCCTTTGGTCGTATACAAACACATTGACAACGATCCAACCTGCTTAGGTTTTTATCTTAAACCTGGCAAATTCAGAGGCGATTTACCTCGAAATCTTCACGCTGCGGCTCCAAAAACTTACACTGCTCTATTTTGCCTCACGTGCTATGACCGTCCACTAGAGCTAACAATTTGTGTAGCAATTCCTAGTGGTTACCTGGCATCATATCATTGTTGAAGCAACCAACAAGCATATTTAAGCCCAGCACTTATGGTTCATCATATTTTTGCTTAACTTGGTTCGAACTCTGTCATGCATTTCTTATCTAGCCTCGCAGAGAGGAATTTTTTTTCTTTTTTCAGAGAGGAAAGTGTTGTAACGACACAAATCAATCGCCGATATATTGCGTAAATTAAATTCAAATTTATTTACGTTGCACCAATGAGAAAAAAGCAAAATTGCCGTTTAACCACGTTTAACCACGTTTAACCACGTTTAACCAATAGTATGCAAGTACACATATTGCATGCTATTTAAGCACGGTAATTTACCATGCAAGTCAGTTGGGGCATTTGCATTCTACCTGCTTCACGCGTGTGCGTTCTGTCGGCTGTCAATACCTACGCTGGTGATTTGATGGTTTCACCAACAACTAACTACATCCGTGACTCATCTTGTTGCGGTATACCGGAGAGACGAGCCAATTAAGTGCAGAACCTGCAGGAGGCCAACCACATCGTGAGTACAGCTCAACCACGGGAGCGACAGCTCAACCAGAGTCCACCCAAGGCACTAGGACATCTTCAACCTCTGAAGACTTCAAGCGAACGCATTACCAGGCCCTCTTAAGGGCCCCCATATCAGTAACTAATCTCTATTCAGAGCACCTTAACCGAGTTTGTAACGTCGTACGGCATTTACTTGAAGCCGGGGCGTTTACAGTTGAAACGCGTCAATAAAAGTGATTGGTTGCAGCATTGCTCTGCTATTTCGATAATCGATTCTGAAATAAAGTCCCAATTTCGATTCAGATAGGTGGATAATTTGCCTAAATATCAAACGGTTCATTGTTTATGCCATAGTGGACATATATTTTATAATATTTTCGCAATATATGCGTTTGATTGCCAGTTTTGGGGATCACTCATGACATAATTTTCCTTTCGTTGGATATACATGTGTAATTAGTGGACAAACATCCTGTGAATTGATGAAGTGATTTTGAAGTAAAATATATCGGCAGGATTTGATTATAGATATATTTTTGTTATAACTAAACATTGCATTAAATAGCAAAATCATCCCATCTATAACACTGGTTTCTTCTTTCATTTTCACTTCGATGTAGTGGCCAAAATTGAATCAGTCAGAAGAGGAATCACGGAGAATGATAATCGGGATACAACAGAAAATATTTTATGCAAAAGGATCCACGCCTTTCTTTCAATTTGAAATTCATATTAATTATTTTATAGCTTTTAAAATATTTTGGCAAAATTTAATATATTTGTTACCTGTTGAAACTTAACTGTTAATTTTATTTCAGTTGTCAATTATTTTATTATTCGGTTTCTCCCATATAAGGCCCTTGCCGGTATCAGTCAGAATTACCAAGTTACAGATTATTGCACGAAAGCATTTAATTAAAGTCATGCATATGGTTAACTCTGGCATTAAGGATGCATCTGTATATTAATACTACATATTCTTAGCTTCGGACAATTAGAGATATGCAATTTTGTATTAGGTAGTGCAGATGTTACAACAATAATTTCAAATCGGGCTAGAGCTGTAGACCAGGATCAGTAGAAAACGAAGGTCATTCTCGTGTACGACTGCATTTCATCCTTACTGAAGACTCGTCAACTAGAACCGCCAAAATATGTACTGGGTGTTTAGAGATTTCACATTTTATTCATGTTTACTTGCGCATATTATTTCGGATATTTTTGAACGAATTTGTTACTAAGTAAGCAATGCCTAAAACAAAACTGCACCGGTTAGCAGGCGATTCTTTGACCTACTTGCTGAGATTACTATTTATTCTGTTTTGCCACTGTCATTATGGTTCTCGAATAAATTGGCTGCTGGATCCCTAAAACTAAATGTCTATTATACATTAAGCTAAATACCCTTATTCACCAAACTATCAACCTTAAAATATTACAAAAATAACCAATATTACAGATCGTGTTAAAACTACTATTAAATTTGCTAGTGTAAAGCTTATCAAAATGAATTAGCGCTGTAAATGATAAAAGCAGCAAAACAAATTAAAGACTCTTTTTGAATGCAAGCCTCAATATAATTCAAAGTACCTTTTCCATGTTCAAAAAGAAAAAGAAATATTATCAGATAAAAGAACCGTTTCTTTCTCATAATCTTCTGAATTGTTTTCAAATGAACATCTCTTTGTTTATATAAATTGAAGTACCAAACAAAATCGAAAACTGTATACATGGAGAGAATTTAAAATAACGAAGAACGAATGAATTGCGCGCGTCAACTCCATTTCAAACTCAATGCCCGAACTTGCTTCTTTTGTTTGCATACATAGTTAAATTTGCCATGGCCAGCCTTTTCTGCACAGTATTAGAATTACACAAGTTTCGTGATTTTTCAATAAAAATTATCAAAAGTTGGCGACTCTTTTTCAGAGATTGATAGGCTGATTAGTCCAGATTCAAAAGGCAACGAATATACTAAAGGATTAAACCATTTAATGCCTAATGGCCATCATAGACTATTAAATGAGTCGATTAATAAATGTGGAATTAAACAGAAACAAACGTATTTCGGATCTGAAAGGAAAGCAGTTAACCTGAACATCCCATTTGATGGGGACGCAGTTTGCTGCATAGAACAATCAAACGTTGAAGCGGTACTACCACCCACATTTAATGCAGCTAAACTACGAGTGTTATTTAGGGTAACAAACTTGTCCTTACCTGCGATCAATGAGCAACATCCATTACTGTCGACATCCAACATAATTTACCAATATAAATACGCAAGTTGTCAATCATCTTACGTAGGCCTATCGACCAGACCGTTTATTTCTCGAAATAGAGAACATTGCAATTTCAAAGCATGTTTTGAAGCAAATTGAAAATACATGTCTGCAATTGAGCAGCACATCGTCGAATCCTCATTCGTATGGTCTCCAACGTACCAGTTAAGATAATTACTTAATGCATAAACAGAAAGCAATTTACCACATAAAATGCTTAATTGTTAAACGAATTACAACCGGATTTATGCATGCAGAAAAAGCATGTTCGGACAAGGAGCGTAAACTGATGCACGGAATTGATTGATTGTTGCCTTATTTGACACTCTCTCCCTATTTACATTGTTACTATTTTTTTGGTCTTTCAATTTATTTATGCATGAATGCTCATTTGTAGATACTTGGGAAGAATATGTCAAAGAAACCGTTTTAGGAGTTGATAAAATGTCTTTTTTTAACATGGGAAGAGTATTATGAAAATTTAAGACTACCAAAAAATATAACATTGCTTCGTTTTTATAAATATCATTGAGGAACGAGTTTATTATGGTCATAGACTTGAAGAATTTAGTATCAGGGTAAATATGACCCAGCTCTTTTTAAATAAAGGTGGTGTCGGATTCCTTTCTTTTCGTGCGAATATCCTTTTAATCTGTCCTTCGTCGTTTAGTACTATCAGGCATGTTCGCAGCTTTGCCATAATCAATTTGGAGACGCATGATAAAATGCAGTCTAATTAAAAAGTATAGTACATTTAGCAGATCATCTTCCGTAATTTACCTTCACCAGCTAGTGTTCCTTCGGTTCGCACGGTTAGCAGTTGATAGAAATTTCAGAATGTATACCAAAGGAGATGGTAACTGTTCTAATAAAAATATTAATGAACTCGTATAGTACTTCAGAAAAGGCAGTAATGACTTTTCATTTGTCGTTTAGAGTTTAAATTTTTTTAAATATTGGCTTACCTATGATGAAAAGCAGCTCAACAAAAATGTCACACCAAAGCAGATCTTTGCTTGTATCGCCAGTGTTAAATGCTGCATTAAACGGCACCATTATTGCGATGTAGAAGGTACACATTAAAATTAGCCAGTCCCAAATAATCTTGAATATGCTGTAATGCAACAGCACAAATCGCGAAGCTCTAACATCCTGAACTTTGTATTCTGGTAGGGCCTCCTTTCCGGAAAAATTTTGGATCTTTCATAAAGTTCGCAGCAATTTTTTATAATAAAATAAAAATGTCGTTTATAAAGATTATAAATATTTATTCAAAAAAAATCAATAAGCTGTTATAAGAAATCAAAGTAAAAGCCTGTAAGATTATAATACTTATTCCAATTTTCTGAAAACAATAATAATATATATATATATATATATATATATATATATATATATAAAAATATATATATATATATATATATATAAATTTTCTTATTTATAAAATCCACAGAATTTAAATTCTGATGTAAATGAATTGTTTAATTACCGTCAACAATTGAACTGCTTAAATACTGTTTGTTGCGAAGAACTAATATATATGCAAGTATGTATTAGGTTTTGCGAACCTAGCAACAAATTAGTTCAGTTGTGATCAGAAGGATAAACCAAAGGCAGCATGAACGGAAAGTATAATCTCATGCACATTCGTTTCGTGCTTACTGGCGACTCATCAGTAGAAGCCGGTATTACTCCCTTTAACCACTATATATTTGGTAGAAGAATGTGGAATAATAAGAGTCGCCAGTAAGCACGAAACGAATGTGAATTGAACTGCTTATTGTTAAAATCTTGAACGCATTAACTGCATAAATTTCATGTAACATGTGTGCTAAATTCATTAACATAAATGGGCTAGCAATTTGTGAAGCGTTATGAATAAACAAATATGAGCCTGATTTATAGAACAAAAATGGCATATATAGTTATGAGAGACGTTCTTCTATTTCTCACTAGCAATTTGCTTAAATTTTCTATGTTATTTACTATGGAAATACATATATGTTTATCTGTTAATAATTGAGAAGAACATTAGAATGAAATTTCTTTTGCATATATAGTATTCCGTCTGACCTCAGCAGTGCGAATGAAACTTTGGTTATATAGAGCACTCATCCCGAGTGGTACGTATATATTTATCTATTCATACCGTATGTCCACTGTTTGAAACAGAACAGGGAATTTATTTTTGACGAAAATACATTTTTTGTTTATTCAGTAAAACTAGACTACTTTTCTTGTTTAAAAGCAAACAGTTTCTCGTATTTGCTTCAAAATCATGATGCAATAAGCTTGACTATTTAATAAAATGCCAAAGATCGTTGCGTACAAATAAGCATAAACATCACTTACCATAAAACGCTAATAATAGTTAAAATCATTTTTTTCAAAGTACGTTATATTTTATATATTAATGACATTTTTAAATGACCGCTTATCAAATTATTTGGTGAAAGATTTTACGAGAAACTAATAATTGCTTAACAGTGTGTAAATAATTTAATCAAGATTTTTCGCCTAATTTAAATTGAATAAGCATAAAATAAGATTTTAGACAAAAACAATTCTTTCCACACGGCAACATTGAATATAAGTATATATATATATATATAATATATATATATATATATATATATATATATATCTATAGATATCTATCTAAATACCTACAGGAAGAAAAACCAAATTACTAACAGTTGAAAATAACTATTGTATGTGTTTTGCTGCTAAATAAGAAATATACTGTGTAATACTTAAAAGTAACCAACATAATAATGTATATATATATATATATATATATATATATATATATATATATATATATATAAAGCACGGAAATCTCTTAGGCCAATATCCTAATATCTCATTCAATATTACATCACCGATCAGACTAGTCTACTTATTGTGTGTAATGATATGTTGAAAAATGAATTATCGAAACACGCTTAATGTAATATCTTTATCAGGAAGAAAAACCAAATTACTAACAGAATTGAAAATAACTATTTATTATGTGTGTTTTTGCTGCTAAATAAGAAATATACTGTAATACTTGAAAGTAACCAACATAATAATGTATATATATATATATATATATATATATATATATATATATATATATATATATATATACTCTCTCCTCCAGGCCAATATCCTAATATCTCATTCAATATTACATCACCGATCAGACTAGTCTACTTATTGTGTGTAATGATATGTTGAAAAATGAATTATCGAAACACGCTTAATGTAATATTGTTCCTTGTAGAATTATATATAATTTAGGAAATATTTAAAGCGCATATTAGGCAAAGAATATTGAATTTCCGATACGATTGCTTCGGAACTGTTCGCATTGTTTAGATGACTAGTACTTGACATGGGCATAATTAATTTTATTTAACTTTATTATACTAAAAGCATCTGGCATGTTTATTTATCAATATAACAATAATTGATTGCGAAAATGTTTAAAATTCTTTAAATCAAGTGTTCGAGCTTTAACTAACGACCAATCACTATGAATTTGAACAGTCGCACAACAGCACAACTGTCCTCAATCGCACGTACCGACGAGTTTCGACATTCCAGGATTATCATCAGAGTGCGTCGGTAAACTGAATAGCGAAGATCAAACGGCAATGCATATATATAGAGAGCAAAATTAGATATGCGGCTCTAATTTCTAGTAGTCTCGCATAAATTGTATTTGACTAAAAATGACGGCTACAAATTTCCATGCAGTTACGAACATAAGCTTTGTGTAGCTTTCGTCACATGGTTATAAGTTGCAAAACTGAACAATCATTGATCGCGTGGGTGGTGATAATATTTATTTAAATCAAGCTTGTCAGCCTGTGATAAGCACCAATCCCAAGTTTATATATATATATATATATATATATATATATATATATATATATATATAATAAATTATGAGAAACGAAATAAAACTTATTAATTAATAACCATTATTTTACTGTCAGCATCACGGCATAAAGCTACCTCTTTTCTTAAAATAATATTATGAGAAATTTTATTCAATCATATCACAAACTCATTTGTATTTTTCTGAGATAAATCTATTTGTTTTGAAGTGTACTTAGAAAGGTAGCTTTCTGTTCTTTTTTACCACTTGCAAGGTCTTTGAGTTGGATATTTACTTATTGTGTAGTGTCATCAAAAGCGTGGATGCACAATACGAAAGATAAAATTAACCTTTTCAATGCATTGGTATCGCTTATTTAAGCCCAATAACCCGTTGTCTAATATAGTCAAATGAGAAAGAGAAAAGAAATTCATTAATGTGTAGTTTTATGAGTTTGTATAAAGATGTATATACTAATAGATGTATGTACGCTTAAATACAATGGGATTGGTGTTTACTTCAAGCTCGTAAACTTGATTTAAAGAATTGTTACCATCACCGGCGCAATTAATGATTGTTTAATTGTATGTATACATTTTTGTTTGCATGTACGTACGTATGTTTTTAAGATTTTGTTTGTGTATGTATGTATGAATTTATATATGCATGAATGCATGTATCTAAGTACTTATCTTATTATTGTTTGTTTATTTACATATGAAATTACGCATATATATATATATATATATATATATATATATATATATATATATATATATATATATGGATATATTATAGTGTAATTATTATTATTATTTATTAATCTAGTTTTCAATGAATTATTCAAATTTCATTTTGTGCCTGCATGTATCTATTTCGCACCCATTTAATAGACTGTATTTCGTACAAATTAGAAACCCTAATAAAAGCCGTAATTCTTTTTCATTTAGAACCACATGTGATGATCATTTGTTTGCCTCAAACTTTTGTATTACATCATTCTGAATTCTATTTATTCCCTGAATTTTTATTTAAACTTCTAAACACGAAAATTGAAAGCCATTGGAAAGCATAATTAATCAAAAATTATTGCACAACGGTATAAAACCGTTCAAAAATGTTTAAAGAATAGGATAATTCAGCGTAAACGTTCGTTTATTTGCACTATGGTTTAGAAGTTTCACGCGCGGTAAGCGTAATATTTGGCTTCAACTTACTCGTTGGCATAAATTATCGTTAATTTTTACGTATATTGAATTTAAATATACGCACAATGAACAATTGCGTAAAGTTTTAGCAGTTTTTAGTTACTGCTTACTTGTATGTCTGTGAATAAAATGCACATTCTAAAATTGAAGTTATCCATCACTAAAATTTATTGTCATCCTGGAGCCAAAGTGCGAAACTGACATAACATTTTCTTTCAATTTCATATTTCAAGTAATGCACACTAAGATAATGCAGGGAGAACCATCTTATGCGTCCTACCTTGTGGTTTTGTTATTCGCTTCTGCATTATATTCGAGGGAATATTTCTTTTACAAAAGCATTAGTGAATTTTGTCATTTCTTATTCCAAATAACAAGGAGTACATGCCTAATATGCACTCAAAAACTGTTTTATGTGAGCTTCTTACTGAAATGAGAATATGCTTTTTTTGCGATAAAGAACGTATCTTTTACATTGAAGGAGGCGAAGTCCAATATTTAGTACTGAGATAAGATGTTGGGAATATGGTTTTATTTGAGCATGAATTTCTTAGCATTGGAAGTATACTTATTGCTTTAAACGCTGCGTATCATATAAAGTGTAAAATTTTCATTGCCTTTCGTTTGATGGAAAGTATGGGAATATTTCAAATTTATCAAATAAATTATCATAGAATGTGGCATCAGTGAATAATTCTATAAAGCAAAATTTAATAGAACGTGAACCACGTTGAGTAATTTGCTAAGTTATGTTATGTTATACATTAAATTAAATGATAGATTTGAATCTTTGTTATTATTTTCACTTTGTATTATTTTTTTCTGTCAGTATTATTGAGAAATAGTGCAAACTAAGTTAGATGTTGATTTATATGAATAAACTGTAACTAAATCATCGTGGTCACGATTTGTTTTAGTGGTTTTACGTACACAGGTTTACAATCTTATAAATGAATCACAAACTTTTGAACACCTTCCAGTCAACGTTAATAACTTCAAAAATAAAGATGTTTATCTATACTTAATATACAACAGATTTAAATTTAAATATACGTCATAATTATCCTATAATTCTGAATCTAAATAGTTTCATTTTACCTCATTTTTATTGATTTGGTAAGGAGGAATTTTAGTCAACTTAAATCACCTCTAAAATAAAAAACAAATATTGGAACTGAAGAAATGTCAGTCATTAATTTCTGATAATAATTTTTTAGTTATTTAGTGAAAAATCTATAGCTACTGGATAATTTAGACCACATTGTCCAATTTGAACAAATTCGGCCAAAATGAGATATGACGCAACTTGAAATCTAAATCTGGCTAGAAATTTACTCTAGCACTCTTCGGCGTACTTGGTTATTAAACCACGTGTACGAGATATAGAATTTAATTTGAGCATACTATAACATTCGTTAGGAAGCGAAAAATTTATCTGTTTTATAACTGCTGAACTTGGATTCATTCAATTTTCTCCTCTATTTAAATCTATTGTTCTGTTCGATAATAATCAAGTAAAAGAGATGACGATAGCAAAGTAAAAAATGCACATTGTCCTAAACAATCTGACTCTCATCGTTCACTTGTTTGTCAATTCTATGTTACAACCCTGCTTCCTTTTAAAAATCGCTAAATACTTAAATTGCAATTAATTATCACATAACATATATGTCGATTGGCTATAGAAAATTTTGTAGGGTTTAAAAAATGCTAATGATAATTTTACTAAAAACAAGTTGAAAGAATGAAAACCAATGTAAAATTTTTTTGGTCACTTTGCTTTCTGTCTTTCTATCTGTCACTCTCTCGATTTATCTGTCAATCTGTTTCTAGCTCAAAGGCAATAATACAGACGCAATGAAACTAATTTCGGTTATTAGGTACGCGAGTCCTGTATTGCTAGCACCCTGATGTGAAAAACGTCTTTCATTTCATAACACTTTTGCATTTTAAGAATAATTCTCTATTATATAGTTGATTTTAATGCGATTCACTTAATTTATTTATGGAACGATTTCTTGATGAGCACCGGAATAAATTACAATGACAACAGCATTTGAATTTTAAGAATCAACGAAATAACTTTCTAATTTTTAGTATTATATTTGTGTTTCTAATATGCAAAAGGAATATCATAATTTGAGCAATTATTAATGCTTCTAAAATCAATGTTACCACAGTTATATGTAAAACTTCATTGAAAAAAATAGTAACCATTTATCAGGCTTTCATATAATTCCGAGCCGTGGAAGCAAAGCGATAATTCTTTTACTTTGACTACGGTTGTTTTTCAGATTCACACGCGCGACAATATATGAATTAGAATATATGTAACTGTATCTCTGTCCACTCAGTAAAGTTGCTAACTAATTAGTTATTTTACTTTCACGTAAGTATCAGTTGCAAGTATGCACAATAAAACAGTAAATAAGAACGGCATAGAGAGGTTTAATCCGGGATATCAATGGAGCCGGCTTATCCTCTAAAAGGAGCCAGCCGCAGTAAAGTAAAGTAAGTAGGTTAGCATTATACTAAATAACTGAGAACGTCTTATTGCTAGTTATAATATAATAACTTAAGGCCAAAACATGAAAAATGGTATCATAATAATTTAAATTTAGTTTTATTTAGAATTAAAATGTGACAGGTGGAAACAGTCATTTTTTACGTAAATTCCGCAAACATTTTTTTAAAATTCTAATTAAAATGTTTGTCATTTTGATAATCAGAGGAAATTGGTAATAAATTACCAAATAAAGACCGCCTGATATAAATTTGGAAAATATATGTATTCTCTGCTTCAATGTCGAATTTTGTCTATATTTTGTACGAAATGTTGTTTATAAATAATTTAATACCATAAATTTATTAGGAAAGGTTTTAAAACTTTTTATGTCGTTTAACAAATTGAAAGCAAATTAGGTACTGCTTAATTAAACGAATATATTGTCAACAAAAATGAAGCATTAAATGAAGTAACCAATAAAATTGGGAATTCATCTAAGCTTATCTAAAATTTGGGTAGACAGTTTGAACTTTATTTCTAATTAGATGCAACGTTGGTTACGACTGAATGATAGGCTAGCCAAACACATAACTTATGATGGAACTGATACATGTTTATTGTGCGCAGTGAATAGAGTCCCAGAATTTGAATAAAATGTTTCCCGGTTCCAATCTCTGTCTCAGAATATTTGGTCAATGCTAAGTGAGCTCATAATATGGACGAGTCCGGAAAGATGGAGGAATGGCTTTTCCTACCCTAGGCAATGCTGGAAAATTTATACATAATTAGATTCTTTCCGTAATTTTAATTATATATATATATATATATATATATATATATATATATATATATATATATATATATATATATATGCTTGCACAGATTTATTAATTATGAAAGAATTTAATTGTTGCTATACATTTAATTAATTAGACCTTATTTTCAATATAATCAAAACATGTCACTTTATAGAATATTCAGTTTGTCAAAGAGATCGCTTTCGTCAATATAGTGAATTCATAGAAATACACTGGATAGTTCTTAAACCAGTGTGTTTGTTTCAAAGCTTTGCAGCTCATCCAATACGTCAAATAAGCCGCGCACTTGATGAAATTTCCAAAATGATAGCAGTTTATTTTTCAGGATCAGCGCACCCGTTCGATAGATCCTAAATGGCATTGATTTTGAACTAAATGCCCGTTTACCATTCATCAATCTCTCATTAATTTAAAGACACCAGGTCAGCTTAAAAATATTTATTTTACTAAAGTGTATCCGCAGGATATTAAGCTTATATTGGAAGCTAGTATATGATAAAATTGTGTAAGTTCACTTAAATTCAATTGCATTTCCCCAAGTGATTATGTGCATGTTCCAGATTGAGAGATTGGGGATGGACAGTTAGAAATTTATGACAAAATCCATGCAAAACAGATTTCTAATTAAGTTATAGCAGACCATATAACATAAGGGGTTATCCTGCGTGACGTGGTAAGCCAAAAGGATAAGTTCCTGTTATAGAAATAATATAAAAAATGAATATTCACCAATCAAAGTATACCCTCATCCACTTGATGAATTGAACTTACAATCTACTATAATTTTTGTTTATTTTGACTATACTTATGCATATATGTAATACCGATATGTTTAGGAACATTTTTATTTTTG
>JAQBSW010013278.1:0-14390 GCA_029291075.1 Eudiplozoon nipponicum | reverse complement strand
TGTTCGATGACTGGTTAAATACAATGGGATTGGTGTTTACTTCCAGCTCGCAAACTTGAGTTAAAGAATTTGTCTGAATTATGCGTATTTTTTCAATTGATCAAAGGTATAATTTAGAACTTATAAAAGATTAAAAAAGATGAAGAAAATATTTAGCGATTAACATTTCTGGATCCGTTTTTATAACTAGATACAAAGTCCCCAATAAAGGAAGCATTGACAAAAAACTGTACATGTTAGTTAACAGACCGAATTTTAAATAATCAGCATTATTCACAGATTCACTTTTGCCAAGAAATATAATACCACGAATATATAAATGTCATACGACTAACGACGTCTTGAACACCATGGAAGTTTGAAAGACGATTCAAGCACGATCAGAGCATGTGCGTTTTGCAGAAATACAGGTGTTAAGAATGGTTATTTCAATCAAGGTTGCAAGCATGAAATAAATACAAATCCATTATATTCACATTTGTCAGTACAAACTAAGTATCCTATAGTGTAGAAAGATAATTAATCCAATAAACCGATTTTGATCTTATTTGGAACTCTTCAACGACTGTTCAGAACTTGCAGCAGACAAGACTGGAACATGGGCAAAATTTGCTTTGGGATCTATGACTTTAATTACCGAAAAACTATGTCGCCATAGAGCAACAGATTCCGCAGCAGATGTGCCCAGGTACGATCCATGTCCATGGCAAATTATGGACAGTACGTTCCTGATAAGGACGAAACCGGCCTACTGGATGAATTACCTTTTCCACACTATACAATTATTAGTTTATACTGAAAAATGGAATTGAAATTTATATCAATCCCGTAACATTGATTTAAATAGTTGTTATCCAAATTATTAAAAAAATTAATATATTTTTAGTAGTGGGATGTTTGCGCCTTTAACAACTACGTGATTGTCTTCACTCGAAGTATATAAAGCGGATTTCACGTTAAAAAGGTGTAATATAATAGTTCATCAAAATCACGTTTTACAAGATATTCAATATAATATATTATGCAACGCACATCTACCAGAATTTAGCATGCTCAGACTAGAATCACAGACATCCCACTTGAAATACGATCGGTTGCGAGAATAATAGTAACTTTTGTGATGTACAACAATATGTATGTTTGAGCCTAAGCATGCAATTTTGATGAAACCAGAAAATCATTATTTATAATCTGGGCGACAAAAATTGTAGAAAAACAACTAAAAATCCGAATGGAAGGTACCAGCTTCGTTATTGTAGTAGCCGATCGGAAGATTCATAATTTACATTATCTCTGTTTAAACTTCGATTAGTAAATTGGAACAAAGTTGCATAATTAATGTACAACATTTGCCAGTAGCGCAGGCTGTCATTAGCACAGATGCCTTTGGTTAAATAACTACTGGTGGCACAGGTGGCGAAAAAACGATTTAAATCGCGTTTGCAAAATTCCGATTAACCTCAATTCCATCTCAGTAAACTAATTTCAAATAAAGCAAACTAACATCTGCTGCACATACTCGAGTGTGCTAACTTTTGATGGTGATTATCGAAATACAAAAAAATTGTTCAATGTCGATCAACCCGAAATGTATAAATAAAATATGATGGATCATACGTACAAATCTCACTTTTGGGTGTCTTTAACACATTGTATTTGATTGGAATGTCAGTTGCACAATTTATATGTAGCCATGAACATAACTACAGTTCAGCTTTGCTACTCTTATGTCAGTCTTTGATTTAAGCATTCATCTACTTTACAAGTGCTGCAAAACTTCTTTTGTTGGAATGCGAGCCTTAATAAAAATCATAGTACCCTTGTCATGTGCAAAAATAAAAAGAATTTTTATCATATACATGATCCGCTTCTTTCTCAGATTCTTCTCAAGTACCTACAAATGAACATCTCTGTATATATAAATTGAAAGGCAAAACATGGAAGAAGTGTGAAATAAGGGAACAACCAATCAATTTTGTGCGTTAACTCCAGTTCAAGCTCAATGCCTGAACACGCTTCCATTCCTGGCATAAATCTGGCTGCAATTTGTTTGTCGATAAAGCTTCGCATGTGTCTAACTCCCTTCTGTTATTGCATTTAGTAATTGTCTTAAATGCTACGTCTGGAGAAAATACGTGTAAGGTTTCAACAATGTGTTGCACAATTGCAGACGTGTATTCACTATTTCATTTGAAACAGGCGTTTAAGTTGCAATGTTCTCTCATTCGAGTAATTAGTCGTCTGGTTGACCGCCCTACGTAAGTTGATCGACAGTTTGCGCATGTATATTGATAAATAATATTTTATGTCAACATTACCGTTTGTTTCTCATTGATTTTTGGTAAAGGCAAGTGTGTTACCCAAAATGGCACTCGTAGTTTAGCTGCATTAAATGTGCGTGTTAATGCTGCTTCAACTTTCTTTTGTGCCATTCGGGAAACTGCATCCCCGTTAAATGGGAGACTTCCAGGTAGACTGCTTTTTCTCTGGTCCGAAATAAGTCTGTTTCTTTAGACTTCCCCATTTAATAATAATTGATTCAATTAATTGTCTAGGATAGCCATTAGACATTAAGACGTTTATTGCTTTGTTATATTCGTTGTCTTTCGAATTTGGACTAACCAGCGCTTCAATTCTTGAAAAGCAGCCACGAACTGTTGAAACGGCACAAAACTGCTTTAATGCGATTACTGTGCACATCAGGTTTTTTATGGTAAATTGTTCTATCTAATTTATCATTTGTTTAAGAAAGGTTTTACATAGCGCATAAACAAAAACTGTACCAACTTTTTAAAAAGATTTAAGTTTTCAAATTTCAAAACAAGAAGACTAAATGTGTGGAATAGAGCTCGAATATGGGCACATCTGTTTCAGAATCTATTGCACAAACAACTGAGTCTTGTCCGCGTCAAATTATAGATAGTACATGAAGAGATCTCAATAAGAACTAAACCTTATCTACATTTTACAAATGCTTAGTTTTTACTGAAAAGTGTAGGCACTTAATGGGGCTGGTTTTCATATCAAGAACGCAATCTTGATTTTAATAATTGTCATCACCTCCTGCGCAACCAAGGTTTGTTTAATAATGTAATCAAATAAAAAATGTTACTGCATATCCCATCTCAAGTAAAATAACTTATTCCTTACGCGCAACATTAAGAATCAGCTCAGGGAACGTATGCGTGGCTTTTACATGATTAGAAAACTTTCGAAATTTAGTTGCTTCATTAAAAATAGGTGTCGTCTATTTAAATAAAACTCCTTCGAACGATCAATGCAAAATATTAACTTTTGGCAATTAAATAATTAAATTAAGTTCATATTTAAAAATGCAGTAGCATTTCATAACACTGTGTAGATAACACGGATCGATTACAAAAGAAGTGAATTTGACTGAATGTTAGACTGCACGCGACGTGAAAATAGGACAACACTTTCTCAATAGACAGGCACATTCTTAAAATGAAAACTTACACCTGGCGAAATTGATGCGTTTAACAATGCCAAAAATAAAATTTAATTTCACATAATAAACACTATCGAATTTACAACACTATTCACAGATGAATAGAAAATATATTTGTAAATGAATGGAAAGCAATTAAATAACTAATTCGTGTTTGTGTGTGGTGACATCTCCAAGCAATTGTGATTTGTATTATAGTATACAGGAAGAAGGTTTCTTCCTAATGATGTAACTATTTGACGCCAACTTCAATCTCCTTTTAAAATTTAAAAATATAAATTAAAACGTGCTTCTGTCTAAATGAGATCTGATTCATGAAAGTTGGCCTTTCTTAACTCCGTTGTATAAAAATTCCTTTGGAATGAAGTTTCTTCTAAATAGAAGACATTTTTGATTATTCTTCTCCATTTAACTAATTTTAAACATTCATTAGGAGTACATGATTAGGAAATTATATGGACGTTTAAAAGTCCACTGGTTTATTAAAGAAATTTTTAACTTGGAAAGAAATTTGTGATAATTCTTAAACATATTTTATTGAAAATGTCAATTTTGTTTTGCATAATTAGTTTTAAGTTTTTGACAAGTGCTTTGAATTTTTGGCGAGAATTTGTATAATGAACAGCGTGCTAGGATGACTTCCATTCCGGACGTCTAACCCATACCCTGTGGTTCGATTTCACTTACAACAATGTTGTTTTATTTTTTAATTCAATTATTTCTTTGCTTAATATTGATTTATTATTTAAGATGACAGAAAATAGTTTTCTTTAAATATTTGTTATAACAAAATCGATATCAAATGCAAAACGGATGAATTGTGCCTTATAAAATATTCGCAGTATTTGAATTTCATTTGAAATTAATATGGCAACATACAATCTCCATTTGCTTGCGACTGTGATTTTTAATATCTGTTTAAATTTCCTTATTTGTAAATACGAGAGCAATATTTATTGCCTGATTGGTTAAAAAACGTTTTGCGTGAGACCAGGTTGACTTTAAATGTTTAAATTTCTGTTAGAAAAAAAAATATATAACTCAGTGAACGATCGACTATGCTTAAATCACGTACAATAATTCTATAGGCGAAAGTAATATCTTTCTTTATATTCTCGATTGTGCTGGAAATTCTGTATCTGTTTATGTGTCCGTTTGAGATGTGCGATAAATATATTTCGACAATAAAGAAAATCAATGAATAGAGATTTTTCGAAAAAAATATACCTAGAATTGAGGTTGGAATTATGTATAGGTCAACTATTTATTATTTGTTGTGTGTAATTGGCGACACAACCTCATTTAATAGAATTAATGTGACATTTTATTTTTCAATTTCTAAAATATGAATGCATTGATTGCACCAGATTTGCGACATATGAATTAGATACGATCTCAGTTTTTTAACTGATTGCATAGCGGTATCATAATTTTGGTCTTAGAGTCCTTTCAATTTATACATATAGATAGTTTTACTGAATATAGGATTGAATTTAATGCTAACGGGTATACTTCTGTTGAATTTATTGTTTGCCAAAAAATGTTGAAATTTAGATTTTGTGGCGGGTGTCGGGATTTTAGTTCTTTCTTAATAAATTCCCAATTTACTTAGGATAATTGATTTGTGTATCGAATTAGCTCAACAAACTTTGTTCTGTTCTATACGAAAGATTAGTGTAACTAAGCTTAATTTTCATCAAATTTATTTCATTTACTGTATGTGTATACCGATTGGTTATTTTAACACTGGAATTTTAGAAGGATTTATAAATAGTTGATGATGATTTCTGTGAAAGTATTAGGTAAGCTTCACTAGTTTGGAGTGTTTTATGTTGTACGTGAGGCCTTCAAGTATGAAGATGATTTCGGGTTGAGTCTTGATGGTTGGATTTGCTTTGAGATGGATGTACGCGAAGCCTGTGCATAGATGTATTTGGCAATAGTTGAGATTCATTGGTTAGGAGTGTTTAGCGTTTATTACAATGGATCATTTTGTATGTCTTGCAAATTTATATTTACCTTGTTTCTTATGGGATAAAAATCGGATTTTTGTCACGTGTATATACTCGTGCTTAACATGGAGGCTAGACTTAAGTTTGAGGTAACTGATAGCAAGGCACAGGGTGTGATAGGTATGAACCTGATAGGTGTGGAAGGAAGACGCACTAAGACTGTTACAGACTTGACGTCTATGTTGCTCTCCATAGTTAATAGGGCTAGAGCCTCTACGGGTAGTAGAAATGAAATAGTTTTAAGATATATTTCATTTGAATAATATTCAACCAATACACGTTGGCAATCAAGGAACTGATGCTTTAGTTAAATAAAATGAAAGTGAAATTAAATAGATTATCAGTTAGTAACTAAAAACATATTCAATTAGACAAGATGAAAATTTTAATATAAAATAATTTGAAATGTAAGCAAATATAGTGGTTTGCTTAAAAAATACTTTTTTAAATGTAAAACTGTAGAAGCTCCAAACCTATTCGTAAATGAGAACCACATAGATGCCAAGTCGTTTTCAGTCTCAATATACCCATTTGAGTCTAATAAGCTTGTATTCTCGTTCAAATCTATTAAGTTCATGCCTGCTATATCTTGAGCTAACATGCTTGTGTCTTCAAACTTAAGATTAGCTTCCATGTTGATCGAACTTAAATATATGTTTTATAACTTAATGTGTGGCAACGGACTGTGTACTTCTTACATAGAAATACACCCGAACAAATAATCTGGAAAGATAAAAGACGCGAAAAACAGAATTATTAAACTACCTGTTCCAGAATGTCCACGATATGTACGATTAAAAAGACAAAGTGATAGAAGGTGTATATTTTGAAAATCGAGTAACTTTAAACCGTAAAGTAGAGAAAAGAAACAAATGCAGCTTGCTAAGGAAAGCGAAGCCAATCAGGTACAGATTACTAAAACTGAAATTATGCACAATTCAAAAGTATATATACTGTCAAGTATTAACCCAAAGAATGTCCTAGAAAATAAACGAATAATTTCTTTTTAAATAATATTCGTTTCAATCAGCCACGGTGGCTTAAATTTATCAATAAATGTCAATTTAATTTTGTCTGAGGAAATATCTTCCTCTACAACCCTTTTGTCTACTGCATATTTCAATTTTGTGCCAACAGGTAAGTCATAATATTAGAGTAGATAATATATTAAATCAAAGATATGAATAAATTCGCCATAGATCAACATGCACAATAACAAGACTTGCCAGAACAGTACCATAATACGATAATAACCTAAATAGGTGATGTAGCAGAGGACCAACACTAAACAACTTAACTTGGTTTCGTCTCGCAGTGATTTCGCTATATTCTGTGCATATAATCTGAAACAGCATACAACATCCCATTAGTTGAAATAAATTATTTTGTTAAAAAATTTATTTTCCTTTGTAAAGAGTGACATTCGAAGGCAATAATAAAATTATAATTATAATTCATTTTTTGAAGTTAAACACCATATGGATATCAAGTACAAAAGTAAAAAAGAGACAATATTTACAGTGTCTACTAATTTAATAAAATACGTACTATTTTATTGATTTAATTATTTAATTTTTAAATATTCAATAAGTGGTTGATTAAATATTACGTTTAGCGTATAAAATATGTTATAAATAGTGTTAATTTATAAAATTTACAATCAATTGCCAAAAGGGCTTAGAGAAACGTCTCAGTCTAAGTTGACTTATATACTAAACTAGTAAAAATACGCCATCCTATTGATCATTTGAGTTTTTATTATGATTGTGGAGGTTAATTTAATTATTGGACATCAATTAACTCCTCATATAAAAATAAATCAAATTTTATTTTTGGACATTTGATGTTATCGCTGGTTTTGTAAACGATATTGTGTTTTTTTTAAATATTGTAAATTTTTTGGAAGTTCTTTTGTTCATATTGTCGAAGTTTTGAACTGTCTTGTTGAAGGTTAGAAGAGAGTTTTATTTGAGTTGCTGAATTACACAAGCGGAACACTGTGTGGTTCCATCTCCGATATATTTGTTAATAAATTATTGTAATCCACTTTCATCTATCGTTCTTATTACGAATAATTGAGAAGGATCTCAAATTTGCTTCAGGTAACTTACGTGGATATTTGTTTTGAATGCCACCACCGTATCGTTCTGTAATCTGTGTATATTAGCGTACCCCGGTAAGCTTAATTGATATAATAAAACATTTTTCTATTTAAATATGAATCATTTTAATTTTTGCCGTCTAGAAGACGGACAATTTAGTTTAGTTGTGAACCGTATTTAAAACATTATTTTGCATTAAAATCTGTATTATTGCCAACCAACTCGTTCAATTCGGATTAACTGTGAATTATATTTATATGTGCTACATTGTGTATAATACAATCATGAAACCTTTCTTCGGCCTTCTCATATCAACCATCCGAAGGGGATCAGAGACTGATTAGATGCACGGGTAGTAATAATAGCCACCATTGATAAGTACAATGGGTATAAAATCATGAACTAGATAGCAAACAAAGAAAAGTACCCTAAAATAATATATACAGGTAAGAAATGCACCACAATATATGGCTGGTTTAGCAAATATTGAGAGTGTTAGGTGAGGACTTAAGGAATGTGAAGCCATGATAGTCTGTGAGTGGAACAAGTGGGTCCAAAAACTAGATGATCATTCCATATATGGATTATCCGGGCCTGGCATCCCAAACGCTCTCTCATGGTAGTGACATAAGGGCCTCTAAATGATAAAACTTTCCCGTGGTTAAACAAAAGATCAGGATAAATGAGTTCGTTAAAAAATTTTTTATTGGAATTTTTGAATCTATTGTCTTTATTATTATATTGGAAAAACTATGCATTATATCATTATTTTAGTCATCTTCACAAATAATCAATTGTTAGTCATGGTGGTCAATTATGTATAATATTACATTCGCATTTTAGCTTGATATTTCCAATTTTCGAGTCAGATAGCCTCGATAATAAACCTATAATTATTTGTATTATTTTTACTTTTATATAAAAGCTATTCATTAGAAATACTGAATTTTTTCTTTATTATTATAACTGTATCCAAATATGATTTAGCGTACGCAGTGATAATGCTGTTGGATGCTTATATGTTGATAAAGCCAATAACAAAATTATCGAGACTTACTTATTTATATTAGACTTACTGGACATAATTATGTGATTTGATGTATTTTACATAAATTTTCTGATATTGCTATCCATTTCATGGAACATATGTGGTGTGAATATAAATAAAGATTGTCTAATTCTAATTCTAGATTCTAAGAACACGTGAAATATCACAGCACCTGATCTTGCTTAAATAATTGAGTGCTGAGTTTGAAAAACACAATCACTGTTTTGATTTTATGCGGTTCGAAAGCGATAAAACATTTGCTTGGGTTAGCAAGTTAAACAGATAATGCATTAAAGTGCGAAAAAATTTTGCCTCTATGTATTCTGTAAAACCGTGTTGAGTCAATGATGTTTTTTTTCAATTTTAAGAGAAATCGTGTTATTCAAAAAGAATCTAAAGTTATATATCTGGTGGTGCGCAAAAGGTTAGCATTTCATACGTAGAATAACGAAAAATTAATGTGAAAATATTTTTCTAGCAGTTTCACGTACCACAAAGTAATTTATTACTACTTTGAGATTGTATGCTAGTAGAGCCTAAAACGCATTTTGAAGGTTGTAAGCCACCAGGAGCAAGTGGTTCAAAAAAAGGTTTGAACCTGTCTATGCCCACCGATGTAGGAGTCACACCTTGCATGATAATGAAGTATTTCGGCTGTCTAAAAGTAGGTAAAGACCGCAATAGCTTGTTTGTAACTGTGCAACAGAAGCGTTGTTACTAAAGAGTACTTTCTTGCAGCTGCGGAGCGCGGGTGAGCGAAGACTTGCCGAGGAGTATGTCTTGGCTGCTGGACAGGCATGTTACCTAAATAAAGCCGACGCGAAGAAGCTTCGGCTGGTAGATTATCCTCTTCGGGTTGTAAGCGTGGGAGCTGACTTGGCAGGCGTAGGTCCATGCCATATAAGAGTTGTGACGCAGACGTTTTAATATGTGCACATATACGGGAATGCACATCAAGTATGACTAAATATAATGCATAGACCCAGTTGTCTTTAATGGACGAGGATGCTAAAGCTGCTTTTAGCTCTCCACGCATTCTTTCTAACACAATGTTTGATTGGGAATGTTATGCAGTCGCCTGGCGCAAAGTGCATCCCATGATTCGCAAGGTAGTTCTGGCATGATCGGATAAGCATGTACCTCTATCAGAAATGATCTCATTTGGAACACCATAATGTGCAATCCATGCAGAGATAAAACTATTTTTGAATTCATCCGCAAAAATGACGTCAAGAAGTGATGCCACAGGCCAACGTGTCAAACTATCAATTATAGTTACAAGGTAGCTAAAACGTTGAACTAGTGTAAGATGAACGATGTTTATGTGAACAATGGCTATGTGTGCTATTGTTAGGAAATGTTACAACTTAGAACGAATATTCCAGAAAATTTTAATCTTTTGAAATTTATCACACTCAGAGACTCATTATTATGCGTTATGCTTGAGTTTATGATTCGAGAAACGATCGGCAATAAGTTTTACATTCGCCTTACTATCTCAGTAAGATATAGAGCAAATGGAGTCAAAAATCTTTCTCTGGAGGCTGGTAGTCAGAATTGACTAGTGGTGCTGCATACCCGTGAAGTAGACAATGGGTAAAACTTTCTAGATTCGGCAAACAAACTTGATGGGATGACGAAATACTGATTTTTAAATATGAGTTGTTCTGTTTGTAGGAGGGACGGTGTTAATACAGGTTCATTGAGAGTCACGGAATTAATCGAGAATGGCAAAGGTGAAGGTGGTTATAGCGAGACGTTAAACCTTAAAAGTGCGTCTTCAATACTTTTTTTGCTCGCCTTTTACATTAAAAATGTTGAATTGCAATTTACTCCGACGTGGCAACTATCTTTCTAATCTAGCAAGGTAATTTTTAGCCGTTGAAGTCACATTTTGAAGTACACTAACTAATGGTGCATGTTCTGTAAAAAAATCTGCTGCTGCCTATGATGCTAATAAAATGGCGCAATGTGTCATAGATGGAAAAGATTTCTCGACTGAATGTGTCGTGTCTAGTTTTTACTGGTTTCAGGGTTCGCGAGTAAAACTAATAGGCTTCTGAATTATGCAATCTCTTGTTACAGGATAGCCCCTATGGCATATTCAGAAGCATCTATCGTTGGTAGAAAAGGTCGTTTGAAATCTGGATGTTTTAGCATAGTGGCATTTGATAACGAGTCGATGGTAAGACGGAGCAATTTATCTTCATCAGATGACCGATAAATAGTTTAGTTTCTGCTTTGACATTTTTGGTTGCGCAGTTGCCTAGATGAGGTAAATAGTTGTCTTGATATACCGGGAAGGATGTTGCGATATTAACTGAGAACTCCCAATATTTTCTTGAAGTCATTCAAAGTCTTTTTTGACGCAATGGTTTCAATTGTACTCGTCTTAGACGGCAAAAGCAGTTTACCTTGAAATGTGGTACAATTCACCAGGAATAAAACGTATGGAGTTGCAATTTGTGTTTTGTCACAATTGATTTTGACTCTGTGATCTGCTAAGTGTGATAGGACATTAATTAGATGCTTTGCATTAGAGTCAAGACTAAAAAAACATTATGTCATCAGGATATGACATAAATTAATTGGCGTCAGCGCAAATAATGTTGTCCCTGAACCTTTGAAATATCTGAATGGCACACTTGAGATGAAAATTATTTTGTACGAGACCTTGCTGACAATGAAGTTTGCTAAATTTTACTTTGTAAACCTATGTTAAGAGAGCGATGCGGCCAACCTTATTTGGGAATGGGCTCCTCCGTAGCTGTTGCAAGTAGAACACCTAAAATCATCTTGGCCATGAAGTCACCCTAGAGAACAAAAACTGCTGCATCTGTGTCTATGATGAATTTTTTCTCGGTTTTAAAAACGCGAAAATGCAGATGTTATTGGGTTGCTTGGCCAGGTCATATATATAAGTAGGCTGGACATTGTGTATAAAATTATCAGTTTTGCTGTATTCGTGGCCAATCCTGCGTGAACGAAAGTAATTAATGATAATGATAACAAAAGATATTTGTTTCTTTTCGTGTGGCTCCAGTGATCCGCAGAAAGTACGGTCTTCTACGTTTTGCGCCATACGTTTCCAATCCGAACGTTCCTCTGCGCCTACCTTCTGAATTTAGTCCAGGCATTAGGATAAACACCCAGCCCATGTTATTTAACCAGTTGTTGAACAACATAGCAGAAATGTATGCCTGGCTGATATCAGTTTTGCTATGTTGTTTGAAGACTGCTTAAATACAATTGGTTTGATGTTTAATTCAAACTCGCAAACTTTGTTTAAGGGATTCATTAGGGAAGTTTTATAAAACGCGAAGACAGACTCGACAAGAATAAAAGTTCTGGTGATTATAGCACCAGTTATTGGTGCGTGGTCATGAAAACATTGTGGGGATCTTGATCATCGCCTATTATTATGTGACTGACACTGAAACGTAGATCACGCCCTTACTTGACTAAATTCAGATTTCTCTATGGCTAACCCCTCTAGAACTTAAGCTATATTTGCCAAGAATTGCTCTAAAGAGGAGATCCTATAATCCTATGGAGAAGGGAAAAATGATGATGTTGTTCTTAAATTTGGTTCTAAAATACTATATTATCATTCGCAACTAATAGATAGGTTATCTGTTGAGAGAAAAAATCTGGCAAATGTCCAACCACCAATGTTAAGTTCTGAGGGAGATTGTTAATAAAAACAGCTTTAGCTTCATAATCATAAATATCGATTTTATACAAACACGTCCTTAATTCCCGTAAATTTTCAATGGGCCAAAGATTTTACATTACTAATTGGGAATATCTGTTAATTATCATTTTAGTTTCCATGTGACCTACAAAAGATTCCTCCTCACCTTGAAGGGCCGCCATGGAATACAGCAGCTTCGTAATTGTCTCAAGCTTAGAATAAACCCTTTGTTGCAACTCCGAAGGAAGTTTTGCGAAGACTATTGACAATTTCTGATGTCATAATCCGAGAATGAGGAAAAGACGGAGTCTACACACATGAAGAATAATTCACAGTCTCCATCCCATACAGGAACATCAAAATATAAAATTTGGTCGGAAAACTTTATAATATTACGGGAACGTTTACCTGTAATTTATTTGTAGTTTAATGTAAATATTATATGTAAAAGGCAAATATTCGAAAGAAAAATGCATAAATAGACTTAACTTAAACAAATTTTCTTTAATATACACGTGCCTTGTATGTTTTGTTTATAACAAAGCGATCACCAAAACCAGTTTTCACTGATTTAACTGACAATTTGGGACCAATATTCACTGCTTAACTCGTCAACTGTACTAAAAACCAGCCACCACAAATTTAACATACAGTATATTGTATAGAATCAGTTGCTGTTAAATAAGCTGGTAGATTAAAACCTTCATAGCCGATTGAACCACAGAATTTGTTGACTTTCCTTGGAAATATTCAAAACTTGCTTCACAGATTAAACAAAATGGAAAATACGAGATGATCCAATATTAAGAGTCTGATAATTTGTGTGTCAGATATACTGACGTCGGCACTTTGTGATTTGCCAATAATTCCCGTCCAAAATTTTTTTGTAGATCAAATATTCGTTTGATGATTTTGTATTATAAAAGTAAGTTGCATTAGTGAGCTAAAACAGTTTCACTTTTCTCCTATTCTGGAATCCTGGCACAGTCGCCACTTTAAGGCTCTGGTTAGAGTGCCGTTCAACGTACTAGTAAGAAAATACAAGGATCCGGAGGGAGCAGTTATTGTCGGTGGTTCTCAATATGGTCAAACAGACATTTGCCAGAAAATGATGTGATATTTTGTGAGTATTTGCAGAGTGTGGATGTCCAGAATTCCTTCCTGACACTGGCTCCTTGTTTACCGTTCAAGGGTTAGTGAAACATTAGTCATTTCTGGCGTTTCTATGGCTCTGCATGCTGAAGGAAACTTTGGCCGTCGGCATATGGGCAGATACTGATCTTCAGCCTCTTCATATGCATGTGAACAAGTAGAACTAAGGAATCAGGATATGTTAATTGCTGTTCAAAAGCCTTGCCTAGTCCTTTTGAATGTCTCCGGCAACGCTTAGATGGCTGGCACCTGCACAAATCCGATTATTTAATGATCGATTATGTATGACGGAATTCTTAGCTACAGGATGATCGGCGTGACTGAAGACTAGCGGAATTAGGGACAAAGCGTGTTTAAGGCAAGTAAAAGAGCTAGCATAGATAGTCAGTGCAGCAGAGAAGGCGACAGAAATCACAGGTAGCAAACAGATCAATGTTTAATGTGTGGTAATTGCGTTGAGCTTATAAAGTTTCGAAGTTGCACATAATTGGTAAATGGTGGCGCAATCTTATTTGTCCAGTGTATTAAACTTTGAATTTATTTTGACAAAATGTCACGAATTAATTTAAGGCGTTACAGTTCTTTTATAATTTAACATCAGTCATTATATGTAGGCATCTTAATTAGAGAACCGATTTTATTAAAAATAGTTTTTATATAAGTGCTATTCACTTTTTACTTAAGTCAAATTTTGAGTAATGTAGAGGCCCTTTAGTCACTACCATAAGAGAGCCTCTGAGATGCCAGGCTCGGATAATCCATATATGCCGTATGATCATCTAATTTGGAACACTTAAGTTCCTCTGAACTATCTTTTAAATTTCATTCCCTAAGTCCACTTACTAACTGCCCTGTATCCACAATATTTGATAAACCAGCCATAATATTAGGATTAAATTTCTTGCAATTTATA
>JAQBSW010013277.1:0-14398 GCA_029291075.1 Eudiplozoon nipponicum | reverse complement strand
GCGCCTTGATTTCCTGTAGAAAGATTGACTCATTGTTGATCGTGTCAATCAAAAGATCATTGATCCCTCCACCGGACTTCAGCAAAGTGTTTGGACACCTGCTTCCGAACGTTTGAAATTACAGGTCATTCAGCAAACCCCAGTGAATTATTCAGCAAAGATATCAGGAGCTCTTCGAGAAAACAAGTCGTTGTTCGTTCTCAGCAAGACAGAACTACGAGTCTCCAACATGTTTCACCATATCCTCACTTTAGAACAACCTATTGCACTCATTAAGCAACCGTTATCCTCTTCTAAGCTGAAAGCTGTTCAAGAGGAATTTTGGAGTCTATTGAAAGAGAGAATCGTCAAACCAGCAGAAAAATCATGGGCGTCGCCACTGAACTTAATCTCTAAATCAAACAGATCGTACAGAGCCTGTGGAGATTATCACAAGCTAAATGCAATGACCAAATCCAATGCATGTCCTATTCCCAATATAAAAAACTTACTTGAAAAACTTAGCAGTAACAATTACTTCTCCGTGATTGACCTCAGTCAAGCCTACGACCACATTCCGATAGAGCCAGAATATATTGAAAAAAACAGCGGTCATCAATCCATTGGGGCATTTCGAATTCCTCTGCATGCGTTTTAGTCGCAAGTGTGCTACTCAGACATTTCAAATTCCATGGACAACATACTACGCGACGACACCACTTACTGTATGTCATATCTCGATTATATTATAGTTTTTAGTCCAGATCTAGAATCTTATGCCAAGCATTAACGACATGTCTCCTCACACTTATTCAACCACGGACTCAAGATCAATTGTGAAAAAGACGCAGATTGCAACTACATCCGTTGATTTCCTAAGTCATTGTATTACGCCATAATGTATTCAACCTTAGCCGTTGAACCCAAATTCAATCAAGAATATCAAATTATCAAAGAATGTAAGTGAGCTGCAGAAACTTTTTGGAGTCCTTAACTTATATCGCTACTTCCTTCCCAGCCTATCAAGACAACTTTATCCGCACCTGCGGAATCGAAAAACACTTAGCAAGAACTCCATCATTTCTTGGTCACCTGAAGACGCAGAATTACTTCGTCTCGCCATCAACTCGTTAGCAAATGTTACAATGCTAACGCATCCAGATTTCCAACGACCATTTCTACTCACAACAGATGCTTCTGAGTTTGCTATTGGAGCCACTTTGGAACAAGAGATCGACAGAGTTCGGAAGCCTATCAGTTTTTACTCACGTACTCTCGAAATAATAGAAATAAGATATGACACTTTCGGTCGAGAGCTCCTCGCCATCCACTACGCAGAGCGCCACTTCATCAACATCATTGACAACAGCAGACGTGTTGCTGTTAAATAAGTTAGCGATTTCCGAACGCGTCGGCAAGTACCCTGCTAGAGTAGAAAGACGGATGTCAACTCTGAGCGAATGGCAATTCTATGTCAAGGGCGAACAAATCTGCATTGCAGATGCATTTTTCAGGCCAGACGTCTTTGTGCAACCACCTTTGCCGTCGACAATCACAGTCAATTTTGTGACTCTCAGGGAACCTGCACTAACACAATCCATCCTGCGAACAGATCATCACGGTGACACTTACATCCAAAGATCAGTAGCCCGTCACCCCACCAAATTCGTATACCGTACTTGGGAAGATTTTATCCATTGTTTACTTCACGGGGTACGCAGCCAGTACAGCCGACCAGCTTTTAGAGATAGGTTTTCGCCTCAATTCACTAAATATCAAACTCAGGAAGTTAGTCCACACTCAGACTTGTTAAAGATCGTTCTAGGGTCATAGGCTCAGGTAGAATGTTAAACGATGGGTTTCCGAATATTCCATTTTCCAGAAGCCCAGCCATAGTCCGCATCGACAAAGTTCGTCAGACAACCGTTCAAAGTTTCAGCTACCTTTTAACTATGATTGATAGATTTACACGATGGCCTGTGGTTTTACCTCTTGGCACCATTTCTGCAAACAAAGTCACTAACTGTTTTGTCTATGCATGGATAACACCTTATGGTGTTCCCAACGAGTTTATTACTGTTGGAGTCACTTGCTTCGCATCGGATTAATTTTTGTTGGAATTCTTAGTGTGTGTTTGGTATAATATCATTGTTTTATCAACCAACAAGCATGCATCAGCCCAGCATTTACTGTTAACAATGTGCAGAATAATAACCAGTTGCATAACTGGGTTCAACATTACCTATAAATCCAAGCAGAGAGGATTTTTTCAGAAAGGAAACTGATGTAAGGTCTTAGGCTAATTGTCGCTGCGCATCCAGTTATTCGTAATCCATTGCTTATTAAACGGATTTCTACGTGTGCCAGCCATCTCGGACTTGTCAATGATTTACAGAAACACTAGTGAATGCCTTGAACATCATCAACATGTCGTCCTAGAAGGAATTCTTGACATCCACACTATGTTAATACTCATAATCTCTCATGGTATTTTTCGGTGTATATTCCCTTGGTCGTATTATGTCCCACCATTTGTAACTGCTCACTCAGGATCTTTGATTTATCTTATTAGTAACGTTGACCGACTCTCTAGTCGGGGTGTTACACTGGCGACAGCGCCAAGATCGGAGAGAAGTGCAAGTGTTTTAATTGACTAAGCCAACTTGTTTTCATAATACAAAATCGAATTTATTAATTACATAAAACTTTTGGACGGGAAATATTGATGAAGAGCAAATAAACGACGTCAGTATATTAAACACTAGAATTATTATATTTTTATTACTGGATCCTCTCGTCTTTTCCAAGCTGCTTAATCTGTGAAACAAGTTTTGAATATTTCTAAGTAAAGTCAACATATACTGCTGTTTAATGGGCTATAATAGTTTGAATCTATAAGCTTATTTAACAGCAACTGTTTCGATACCAAAATCTTGTGTTTAATATTTGATGGCTTATATTTGGTAAAGTTGATAAACTTACTAGCGGCAATTGTTTCTAAATTGTCAGTTAAATTGGCGGAAACAGTTTTGGCAAGAACTCTGTTATTATCATGTAAATTTACAGGAAACGTAAGTTTTAAATTATTTTTACAAAATTTAATTTCCTTTATGCCTTTATATTGTGCTCATTTTAATGTCAAGTAAACTATTTCCAAATATTAATATCCCCAAACCTAAGTAAGCTCATTGTCCATCGCTCAATCTCAGATTATATGACGTTATGATATCCTCTTTAGTGAGATCTCTTTCAGATTTGATTAAAATCATTAAGAGAAAATAAACCAGCTGATCAAACCTTTCGGTCAAACCAGTACAAACGACAATCGAGATCCCCTTGATCATTCAATCAATATTCTATACCTGTTGAAATTGCCTTTACGTTTCGGAGAATTAACCAAACGCATGCCAGTTTTCTTCCATAACTAAACTCAAGCAAAATCAAGGGAACAGTACATATTCTTTACACACAAAAGAAATAATCAATTTTCAAACGCCTAATGTTACAATTTATATTGTTGCTTTTCTTCCGAGTAGACTTAACCGTAAAGCCATCACAACCGATAATCTTATACACATTGACCACCCTATATGATCCGGCTAACCAAATAAATGAAATTCTGCATTTTCTTGATTTCAACCCCCAAGAGAAATTTATCGAAGTTTCTGTTCTACAGGGTGACTCTATGGCTGAGACATCCTTAGGTGTTTTACACGCTACAGTGGAACCCAATCCCATTTATGTCTGCCGGAATCGTTCTCTTAACATATATTTAAAAAGTGAATTTTACACAAATTCATTTCCGCCAATGCCTTGCAGAAAATAAAAGGCCTTGACTTCCTGTTAAAATATCGGCTAATAATTTATCTTACTAATCCAAAGAGCATTGACCCCTAAACTGAATGTAAGCAGAGTTTCTCGACACTTGCCTCCGAACGCTTGGAGTGCATACTTTGACAGTAAATCTACAAGGACACAAGGCATTGGTTAATCTCAGCAAACAAGAGCTATGTATCTCCAACAGAATGCAACATATTATCAGAACATGTCAGCCTATCGCACTTAAGAAGAGACCTCAACACACAGCTAAACTGGAAGCTGCTCAAGATGTGTTTTCAAGACTATTGAAAAAGAGAATCATTAGATCCTCAATAGGTTCAGGGGCTTAACTATTTAACTTGGTCTCTATCGCAAACGGATTATGCAGAATCAGTCGGGATTATCGCAAGCTGAATTCTATGACCAAATACGATGCATGTGCCATTCCACATATAAACATATTTCTTGAAATTCTACTTGGTAGCAAATACTTTTCAGTGATTGACCTCAGACAAGCCTACCCCTAGCGACAAAAGATAAAAAACTGCTGTCATTACTACTTTTGGAATTTTTGAATAGATATACGTGCATTTTAGTCTCAATTGTGCCACTCGGATATTTCAAAGATTCAAGGACAACATTGATGATATAATAATTTTTGTTCCTGACTTATACTAATTAAGTAAGTTTTAATCACACTTATAAGATCACGGACTTAAGATCAATTGTGACAAAACGCAAATTGCAATTACATCCGTTGATATCCTAGGGCATCGTATTACAACTCAAGGTATAAAGTCGTTTCCGTCTAAGGACAATTCCATCAAGAAAATTGCGCAACTAAAGACTATTAAATCAAATATACACATTTCGTATGCACCTGCAAAACCAAAACGAACAAAGTAGGAGTTCTATTACAATTCTGCTACCTGATAACGACGAGTGCTCCATGACGTCATGCGTTATTCCATTTGCGTCATAGGTAGCAGCACATGTGTTGTTTTAACAGAAAACGCACCATTCGTGAACGTACTCCAAAACGCGACTTCAACTGTCGCAAAAAACCCTGTCAGATTAGAATGACAGCCGTCACGTCTCAGTGAATGGCACTTCGACATTTTTCAGTAAAAGTCGAATAGAAAACTATTGCTGAAACAAATCCAACGCCACAGGTCTTGCTAAAACCACCTTTGCCTTTGTCATTTTCAGTCAATTCCGAGACTCTCACTGAGTCCGCGTTTGTTTTGTCCCTCCTACAAAAAGAACAACGCGAGGACACTCAAATTTATTGAAAAATATCTTGCCAGTCCCCCAAGTTCTTTTGTCGACTCTGTAAATGTTTACCCATTGTTTTATTCACGGATACGAAATTCCACAAGCCAGTTCTGTCCACGGGCATTTAAAAAACGGTTTTTCATTCCATTCACTTTATTTCGCACCCAGGTAGTAAGGCGACTGTCAAACTAATAATTTATTGTTTAATCTCTGCATGACTAGCACATTATGGTGTTTGCAACGAAATTATTACTAGTAGAGGTACATGCATCTCATGCGATCGTGACAAAACTTCCTTTTGTTCCATAGGGTGCATTATACGTCAGGCTACTTCCTACCATCCCTAGTCTAACTGTATGGTAAAGAGAATGCATGGGGAGCTGAAAGCTGTATTAGTATTCTCTTCCATTAATGGCAAATGGACCAATTCATTACCTTTATTTCTCCTTGCGATGTGTTTCCGTATACGCAAATCTTTTAGAACGACTATTGTATGGCATGGAACTGTGCCTACCTGGTCAGATCCAAACATTTACTACACGCGCAAATTGACCTAGATGTCGAAACTTTGCGACCTCAAATTCATTTTAGTAATATACCTGCCCTGCAGCCGAGACATTTTGTCCTCCCTTCTCTATTCATCCGCAGCTTCATAGCTGAAAGAAAGTATTTGTTCGTGTCGACGCTGCTGTTGCATCACTGCGGTCCTTACCCGATCGTGTTCAGACATCGTAAATATTTATCGTACAAGTCGTGACAACTACTTCCGTAAGATTAGACTGGTTGATTTCTTTTACTGAATAGCTTGATCCTGGCAATATTCAACATTTTACATACTTTTTAAGCTCTATATGCATACAAACTTAACCAAGCAATAAATTTCTTTTGTATTACGTGAAACGTAAAGATTTTTTTCATTAATTGTTCATTCATTTATGTATCACAAGTTAAAATATTTTGCGCACCACGTGCACCCTATTTTATCTAACGTGATCATCACATATATCCACATTATTCAATTTTTGAATACTCAATTGTCTCAAGTGGTATAACTAACGTATTTTAGCTAAGAATTGTGAAGCATCCATGAACTGTTATTCGGCATTATGCCATTTTTGCAACAAGAATCGTATACAGTTCAATATTTGGTAACATTTATTTTATGTTGTATTTATACAACAAACAGTTGCAACCTGCGGCTCACGCCTAAGCCCCGCATGCTAATTTTGTTATGAACAACTACATATATCTGACGCTTTTTGTAGCAACACTAATTAGTCACTGGTTTCATAGCATAGTACAGATAATTATCAGTTACGCCGTTCACATATTCACTAACGAAAATCATGGACCACAACCTCCAGCACACACTAGCTCCTTTGCTTTTATCATACTACCTCATTGGCAGTTATTCAGTCCGCCCTGGTAATTAACTTATATGTAGCATCTTCAGTTACAGTAGTGTTCGCAATTTTCACACTGCGGCTCGCAAAACATATCACCAGTGCACTATTTCGCATTACGCAATATGACTTACCACTGCAATTGTTCAGAAATAACTAGAGTTATTCAGCAACATTAACGAGTATACACCAGCCTAGCAGCAGCTTATAAGATATATTTTTGGTTAACTTATTGGCAGTATATTAACCAGTTTTTTATAAACTAACTTTGGATTCTGCCCTACCAACCTAATCAAACACAACAAGAATTTTTTTGTGCTTTTTCCTATTTTTGCAGACAGAAAACAATATAACATTTAAAATTAATTCGCCAATATTTTGTCAAAATAAATTCAAAATATAATACGCTAGACCAATGAGAACGCACGCTTACCAATGACCAATTACGTGCGCCTTCAATTTTTTATAAGCGCGATGCACTTACTATGAAACACAATCTGTGCTGCTGTGATTGTTTTAGCCTTCTCTGCTGTACTGACTATCTACACCGTCTGTCCTACTTGCATTTAACACCCTGTGTACCTAATTCGTCTAGTCTTCATTCACGACGATCTTCTTAATGCTGCCCATCCAGTCATGTAATCGATTATTTATTATGTGTGCCGGCCATTTCGGTGTTGCCGCAGAATTTCAGCAAGACCACTTAAGACCTTCAACATCAATTAAAGCCTCCTGCCTCCTTAATTCTACTTGTTCTTGTTAAACTCTTTAAAGTATCACCACCCCACAAACAGGAAACAAAGAGCCAGTATCTAGAAGGACTTCTGGATATCCACGCTCTTCTAATACTCATAAAATCTCACGGCATTTTCCGGTGAATGTCTCCATGGCCACCAGCTGTGACTGCTCCATCTGAATCGGTGTTTTGTCTTATTAGTAACATTGCAAGGCACTCTAGCCGGAGAATTACAACACTGTAGCAGTTTACAGTTTAACATAAAGAACTACTTGATTATCATAGTTTAAATAGGTAAACCTATTTTATATTTGTTGTTACGGCACACTGCACACCAGGGTGTAAAATGTTGTCTAGTCTATAATGAAACCCAGAGCTAAATCAGTAGATATCATAAACAATATAGATGAGACAAACTTTACAAAATCATTACTTTATGCAAATTTCATAAGTATTAAAATCAAATTTTTTTTGCTGCAAAATTTTAAAATAGTAACTGAAAATTGACTCGTTAAAACATTGAAAATAATGAATTTGAAATTCCTGGATTTCTTTATAAATAAAATCATTGGATAAACGAGGATAATTTGTCCAAATTTATAGTAAATCATTGTTTTATGCGAAAATTTTACACACTAATGGACAAAATGCTATCGGTGATTTTATAAACACACAAATTGAAAATTTGATCCTAACGGCGGTCTATAGTCCTCCGTATTACTTTTTAAATGATAATAATCATTTAACAGTTCTTTTTCATCCATATTAGTCTGCCATTATTAGAATGTGGCGGTAGGCGATTTGAATAAAATTCATGAATGCGAAATCACAAATCTATTTTCTGATCATTCTCTAATGCAAATTATAAACGAACCAACTAGAGGTTTTGAGTGATTAGATCAAGTTTTTTTAGAAATGGAATCGGTTAACTGATACAGTCATGATATTGTTAGTTACTTTAAAGAATTGTTCAACAAAAAATTATTTTACAATGGAACAAAATGAGTAGAATTTTCTCGTAGCGGATGTCAAGGACCACATCATTTGGATGGATTTATTGACACCTTTCAAACTGACATTAGACCCCATAGCTAGAACTATCGCAGAAGGCGTAGGGGTGTCAACACATACTAAGTCTAACACATCGGCAGTTAGAACAGTTCTTTTACCCCGTCCAACGGTCGCACATGACTTTTTCGTTATCATTGAGAAGCACCTAGCAGTGATTAAACCTTTCAGTGCCAAAAGAACAGGATTAAAGACAGAAGTAGAACACCAAATAGAATTGGTGGCTTTATTGTCTTGTTCACCAAAGGCTCAACCATTGGCACAACACAAGCAACAAGTTGCTTTGTCTGAATTTCACCAATTGCGCAAAGAGAGGATTTGTAGAAGGTCAAATTCCAATTTTGCTTCCCCAATAGTGGGAGTTCCCAAACCTGAACCAAATCAATGGAGGTTTTGTGGAAATTATCGTCTATTAAACTCAGTGACGAAGGGTGATTCTTATCCTCTCCTTAACCAGAGTACTTTGCTCCAAGATATAATGGGATATGAGATTTATTCAACTTTAGATCTCCAGAAAGCGTACTATCAGGTACCAATGGAAGAAAGTTCGATACCACTAACCGCAGTCAGATTTCCAGGAGGGGGATCGCATGAATTTCTTCGAATGCCTTTTGGTTTGAAAAATGCCAGTCAGAATTTCCTGCGTTTGGCTGAAGAAATCCTTCAGAATTGTCCATTTGCGAGGGTGTACATAGACGACATAATAATTTTTAGTCGCTCACGAGATGAACATAGTGGGCATTTGGAAATGGTTTTGACCAGGCTGGAACAATATGGATTAGTGGTCAAACCTAATAAGAGTAATATAGGTTGCTCTTCAGTTAAATACCTTGGTCATATACTTTCCAAAGACGGAATTAAACCTTTGGAAGATAAGATCTAAGCTATCAAGGGCGTAACGGAACCCCGGACCTTACACCAGTTGCGAAGGTTCTTAGTCATGATCAGATATTACCCACGATTCAATTCAGGTCTAGCCGTAATTCTAGGATCGTTGACACGTCATCTCACTCGGGAAAAGAGCACGATCAAGAAGTCGACCTATAAACTTGAGTCCAGAAAACCGAGAAAATTTCCAGAAGGCTAAGGAAATTCTAAGTGACATATGATTGGGAGAAGCATTTCGAGCTAATCACAGATGCCTCAGATGTTGCAATAGGGGCAGTGCTACAGAAAAGAGACCAGGACATAGTAAGACCGATTGGGTTTTATAGCCGTAAGCTTAATTATCGAGAGAAACGTTATGTTACGTTTGGTAAAGAGCTGCTAGCAGTGTATGCCACAGTGCTACACTTTGAGCATTTCTTAGACGGTCATAAATTTAAGTTATTGACCGATAATAAGCCTTTGATTAGTATACTTGGTAAAACAGCGAGGCTTAATTACTCTCGTAGAGTAAATTCACAAATAACCCAGTTATCAGAGTTCGATTTCACTGTGTCTCATATTGCTGGTAAGGAGAATGTGGTAGCTGATGCACTTAGCAGACCGAATGAGGATGGCTTAGTGGTTAGAACACCAGATTCCGAAGCAGACGTGCCCAGGTTCGAGTCCTGTCCGCGGCAGATTCTGGCCAGTACATGATGAGTTCCCAATAAGGACGAAACCGGTCTACTGGATGAAATGCCTTTTCTACACTATGCAATTCTTAGTTTATACTGACATATGTAAGTAATTAATATGTCAGGTGTTTATATCAAGACCGCAACCTTGATTATAATAATAAGAGGATGACTGAAAAGAATGGCATCATAGAGATAAATGGCATTGAGGATTGTGTTACGTTGGATCGTTGCATTCCCCAGTTTATCTGGTTAGACAATAAGACTGAATTATCAGATGCGTTGAATGACCATCGTTCCATGGGCGAATCTGATGTGTGCAATCCCATCATACAGGCACATAACGAAATGCAGAACTCAAAAGACGCGTTGTCTAATATAGAAAAATCTTATTCTACCAATTCACAACATGAAAACTGCTTGGCAATACCAGATGAAACGGAAGAACCAGTGACAACTGTAAAGGGCGCGATGCCGACATCAGGGGCGCCATTATGCACAACTCGTTCTGGAAGAGTACAACGTCAGCCAAAGAATGATGATTACGTCTACTACTAGCCGTCTTTTTTGAGAAGGTGGTGTATGTGGAGGAAGATAATACCTCCGCCAAAATTAAAGTGACATTAACTGATAGATTTAAACCACCTTGGCTGATTGAAACGAATTTTATTTAAAAAATAATTTATTCATTTATTTTCCAGAACTTTAAATACTTGACTGTATAAATACTTTGAATTGTGCGCAATTTCAGTTTTCGAGCATTCTGAACGTGACTGGCTGTAATTTGCTCGGCCTGCTGCATTTATTTCATTTTCTCCATTTAACGTTTACCCGATTTCCACAATATATTCCTGCTAACACTGTCTTCTATTTTTTACTTCCGCATATACTGGCGACGTTCTGGAACAGGTAATTTAATAATTCTGTTTTTCACGTCTATTTCTTTCCAGATTATTTGTTCTGGTGTTTTGTAACGCGAAAGGTTTCATATTCCGATTGCCTAACAATAAGTATCAAATTAATAATTAAATACGATCGAAATGGAAACTCATCTTAAGTTTGAGGACACTAGCAAGTTAGCTCAAGATTTGACAGATATTTATTTAACAGACATGAATGAAAGTACAAGCTTATCAAATTTTATTATACATTTAAGGGCTGATCACGATCTGGCATCTATAGGGTTCTCAGACACTAATAGGTTAGAAGCCTCTACATAAATTAAGAATTAAACGAGATAATGTACAGATCTTTAGTCTTATGAATAGTATTAGAAAATGAGGTTAAATTTGTTTGATAATGAAATTAATTCATCACTACAAGCAATTTGTCAAAATCAGAAAGAGTCATACTAGCTCAACAAAAAAGCAATCCTATACTAGGATACGAAATTCTAAATAATTAGAGCAAATATAAAGAGAAATTGAAGCTCATATTACCGGTAGATAAAACTAACTATGAATTTATTTTTGAATTGGAGAAATCATTTTGTAATATATTATGTAATCCTCAGAACGAAAATCGTATTAAGAATCTAATTGATATTTCCGATAACCTGAAATAAGTATTTTATTAACAGTGATGCGTCAGTAAAGGTAATTCTAAAAGTAAAATCTAAAAGGCCAAATGTTTATCTTGGTATTTTTCTTTATAACCTACTTCGATTAACTTTACATTTTATGAATGCGTTCAGCGTCGTTTTAAACAGAATTTTGAACGATGGAAAAATACCAATCGATATTCTAACGAATGTGACTAAACTATTGTCTAAGGTTAGTCAGAATTATAGAGAAGTTTCTATTATCCTTCATTTTTTAAGATAATAGATCGATTCTTAACTGATCATAAAGAATCTATGTTTCCGGTTGCTAAAGACAACTCGGATTTACAAAAGATCGGTCGACAATTACGAACATTCTTTCCATGTGGAAGCATGCAATTACGCTCGATGAGAAGAAGTCAAATGCATTTAGTCTTTATTGATATCTCAAAACATTTGACTCCATAGCTTTTGATGCTAAAATGAAGGCAAGTAATTCATTGAATATCGAACAGATTACCATGGTATAATTTATATAATAGATTAATGAGGATTCAAGTAAATAATTTATGATCAGTAACTCTGAAAGTTACATGTAGAACTTCACAAAGATCAAGCTTTGGGCCAATTTTAATTAGAATCCTATGTGATTATTTTCAGAATAAAATCCATAATAATCGATGATGAATAAAAAGTCGTTTTTTCCAGTTGATAAAAAATATCAAACTATCTATAAATAACATGACCCTAGATTTGTATGACCTGAAAAGTCATTTAATAAAATTTGGGTTGAGACTAAATAGTTAAAAGTAAAGCGTTAAAATCAGAAACTAAACAGAATTAAATTATGCTTATTTTAATGATACTATATGAAAAAAAGCTTCAGCAAGTAATCAAGAATCTAGTTATAACTACTCCTTGTACAGTTTCTGCTGTGAATGATATTAATCATCTTGAATTCATTTTAAACATCTATAAATTTGATTTATATATCCAAATTTTTTTAATACTAACTCGAGATCATTTTTTCACTCAAGCATATAGTGGGGACAGAAATAGGTTATTACAATATTCTGATATTTATATCAAATACGTTAAAGTTTTAATTGTTATCATGCAATATTTTGTGAAATTTGCCTAGTCGTAATGCCTATCATATGGTTAATTTAGAACAAAATAGAATAAAACTTCTTCATTTTGTTTCAAACCACACATGTTCTAACAGATAGCTTACAATATGGAGGAAGGTATTTCCTCTGGCAAAAATAAACACTGGTTACCTTTTTCAGGCCAATGTTTACAAATTATGTTAAAAAGCGAACAAAATACTAATCAAAAACATTTCTTTAATCAAAGGCTACCCAGCAATTGCAGTAATCAAATAACTACGAAGTAGTAGTAACCAAATAAAGATATTCTATTCTATTCCATTCTATGAAAGAATTGTTCAGTTTTCTTACGTACGTGATCTCCTCAGCTTACTTGTAGCAGCTATTTTTTTGTTCGTTTCAGTATTTAAAATTTTGATACTAACAATATATTCCTGTTAAAGCCAGTTTGAAGATTGCTTCGTGCATATTTGGATCGTTCAGGAACAGGTAATTTAATAATTCTGTTTTTCGCGTCTAATTTATTTTCAGGTCATATTTTCTGGTGAAGTGTTGCGTAAATATACATAGTTTTCGCCTTTTACTTGATTAATTAAACATGTATTAAGGTGTGATTAATGTGGAGGCTTATTTTAAAATTGAGGACTGTTAATTTAGTACAGAGAGTTGCAGGCCTGAACTTGATAGTGTGAAACACCTCGGCTTCAAGTAAATTCCGTACGACGTTACAAAGCAGTGAGGGCCAAGACGGATGAGAATTAGTACTGTTGGTATCTCTTATTATGGCCGGAATTGTGTTCTCCGACAAAGGCCGAGAAAGTTAGATGGTGTAGCAGTGTCTAGAAGTACCCCTAAACTTGAAACCGGCTCTGGTTGACTGGCTGGTTTTCCTTCTATTAAGGCGTTGAAATCAGCAGTGAGAGACTGTTTTAAGGCTCATAATTGTCTCGTTGAAGATCTGCGGCAACACGGTGGTGACTGCAACACGTAGAGGTCCAATAAATAGATTTTGCTCAGTCTCACTAGTTGTGCAGCAACAAGATTGGTGTGACTAGGTGACTACTTGTGAAGCAAGTCAAGAACTCAGCGTAGGTGAACAGTCAGTGTGACAGGAGACAGCACGTAGTGCGCAGCAGAAATCAAACGTGATTATGGCAAGTATGGTAAATTCACCGAGTTTTTATAGCGTGAAAACGAAAGCTCGCACGCCATTGGTTAACGGCAAATTTTGTTTTTTTTAAAAAGTGCCGCGTAAACTAAATTTGATTTTCGTTTTGGCAATTTGTCGGCGAATTGTTCCTGAGCCGTTACAATAGTAATGGAAGAGAAAACTGTTTTATCAGACTCATATAAGAATACCAAGACTGAAACTGACTTGAAGATTATGGGCTCTCATCAGCTAATAGGATCGGAGCCAGTAAGCAATATCAGAAAATGTATAATAAATAAATTTCATTACATATATACAATAATCATAAATTCATCATTAGATATCGCATGGAAATAGTAAAAAAATTCGTTATTTGCTTTATTTATACACTGAATACTCTGTAGCATTATCAGTGAATGTGTTAAATAAAGACCTGGTTTAAATTTTTAAACTGCAATTGTGGGGGTTATTCATAAATACTAGCACAAAACACATATCTGTAGGTCTTCGGTTTTAGTTATTAAACTTTAATGAAAAGATTAATTCGCCAAACTCCAGTATACATTCTGATCACTAAAGCCCAGACGTATATAATGAAATCCTGTCTGACACTAGCGTGGCGTTTTGAGGCTCTCATTTTTACCTGGGTAAAAGGCATCTACATTACGATCCTATTTAAGGTCACGCTGATGCATTTGTCAAATAATACTTAAATAAATGTACTGTATTAGTTTGATATATACACACCTCTGCATAA
>JAQBSW010013276.1:0-14407 GCA_029291075.1 Eudiplozoon nipponicum | reverse complement strand
CGCGACTCATCAGTAGCAGCCGGTATTACGCCATTTACTCAATATACATTTGGGTGAGAAATGTGGGACACTTGGAATGATAAAATCTCCAATACAAATGTGTAAACCTGCATTGCTGGAGCTAACTTTATAAGAAGTCTTTAAAATTACGACCGCAAATCGGGTTAACTATATATGCTTTATACCGAGCCTGTAAACGGTACCAAAACTATGGTTGTTAAGTCGATACTAGGGCCAGACTATATGAATTTTCCGGAGTAAAAATTGTTCACAAGAAGTTTCAATTCTCAATTTTAGTGGAGGGGACACCACTTGTACCAAATTCTCGAGAAACTCCATGAAATGTCATGGAGCCGGCTTATCCTCCAAAAGGAGTCAGCCGCAGTAAAGTAAGTAAGTTTAGCAAATATTGAAATCCATTGTATTGGTACTATGCACCGACTCGGCAACCATATTGATGGCCTCACTATATACTTCTTGTCCTATTTGAACTGATTCTTTTCTATACACGCAGTATCTAGCACACCACAATAAGCAATCTATACCTACTATCGTTTTTATAACTACGTAATGTTTAATAGTGAAACTGACATATATACTCTTTTCTAACCATTGACTTAGCTGGCAAAACGTATTTGACTTACTTTCCTGTGTGATGAACTGCAGTCTAACTCGCAGGCACCCCTTGACAACTGGATGAATAGGCAAATCTAGTGAAGTTTAGGCAAAAAACAATTACAAGCGACATTACGTGGACAGTTATGTAACGCTATCTGTCCTTCACTGAATAAATATAATATGATAATCGAAGCACGAAAAGGAAGTAAATTCTTTGAAACCTGGTTATGAAATATAAATGTAGGATTAGCAAAAATCTCACACAACATTTGTTAATCTCGAATGAGGTAGTTGCACAAAATTCTCGTTTAAAGCTCTACTTGAATGTATTGAACATGTGTCACGTTCAAACAATGTATGTTCGACGACTGGATATAAAAACTAAAACAAAATGGCTGGGTGCAATAATTCCAAAAGCAATTACGAAACACAATTCAGTCAGCTAAAAAAAATTCTATAAAAATATTTTTTACAAGTACACACTGACTAAGCTTTGCAATTGTGAGAAATAGGGGTTTGTGTCTTACTAGTGTGTGCAGAATTAATTTGTGTGAACGCAATGGAATTTAAAAGCGTTTCTATGAAGGAATATAAATATTATTAAAGAGGCTAGTTCCAAGGAATGCTGGAATTGCGTAACTCGCTAAGGCGTTCTATACTACTGCAATATGCTTGTCTTCAAATGTAAAAGAATAACCTAAAAGCAGAATTAGCTTCAGCGTGTACTTAAAGCAAGAGGTGACAAAAAAATACTTAAAGTAGAAAATATAAATCCAATTGTGTTTAACCAGTTGCACAACATAGCAGAACAAACGTCAGTTAAAGAAATGTTTCATTACGTGTGACGGACGTTAATCTTGCTTTGTCGTGCAACTGGCTAGATGCAATGGGATTGGTGTTTATCCTATACTCACAAATTTGATTTTGAAAACTGAGTCATTTCAGGATACATTGTGAGCACTTGCTTTATGCAAAACAAGTTAACATAATTTTAATGCCGCCGGCTAGATTTATTAGCAACCACGAGCCGTATTGTCCACAGGCGCTGTTATAAGATAATGTTATATGCTCGTGTAAACATAGAAGTGGTCTATCTTAAGGCTTACATATATTTCCGGCTTTGATTCCTAATTTATTTTAGACAGCACAACTTGCTATGCAAATATATTTAAAACGAAGATCGATAGCAGCATCCATTGGACCCTCCATTGTTTTTCCCTATCCAGCACTATCTGGCAAACTATATAGTAGACGTAAGGTGTTGTGCCGACTCCTGGAGTTGAATAATCAATAACCTTGATATGAATGTGCACAGGAAGTTTCATATTTGTCCATTCTGTTCAAATTAACTAGTTGCTCGAATTTCCATACTTGACACATAAATGCATATATGTTAGTTCATAAATACAAAGAATATGTAGCTGTTATATACTTCATGAAATCTCGTCATGATTGCAAAATAAATAAGGTAATTTCAGTTCATAGCGACCGCTGAAAACGGATTTGATGGCGCAACGTTTTATCATTATTGTTGTTATTCTCAAACTTTACCTTTTCTTTGTTTGGCGCCACAAGGTGTTTGCATCCACTGTCCACCTGATTGATTTTTCGGTAGTATCTTTCGTCTCCACTATAACTGTGTTGGCAGTCTTTGGGGATTTGGCATATATTTTATGCAGTGAGTTGGATTTGAAGTCGAATGGATAACTACTGTGTACGAAGTTAACTTCATTTCCGCGTTAATAAACATCCAAATCAAGTTTTTGAGCTTGAAGTAAACACCAATCCCATCGTATTTAACCAGTCGTCGAACAAAATAGCGAAACTAACGCCAGCCGCAAGCACGTACGGGTTTCGACCTTCCATGATCATCATCAGAGTACCACGCCAAACTGATTGGCGAAGTCCAAACTGCAATGCATAAATATATATGGAAAGCAAAATTAGATGTTCGCCTCTCACCTCTAGTAGTCTCGCACTCATTGTACTTGACAGAAAATTTCGGCTGCACAATTTCTATGCTGTCAGGAACATTAACTTTTTGCACATTTCACCACATATATAGGTAATAAATTCAGTAAATGCGCGGGTGGGTATATTTCCTATATCGGTCGACGACCAGTTAAACACGTTTTGATCGGTGTTCACTTCTACAAATACCCGCGCAATCACAGATTGTTTAATAGACACCCGTATAGACGGCTGTACTGTACATTTGTCTACAATTGTCTGCCCAACCAAGTGGGTTTTGTGCGTGATGCCACACGGCACTGATCAGTCAAAAGTAAGCCTGAAAAATCCTTAATTATTGCTGCGTTTGTCATTCCATTCGGGTTCTATATTAGGTAAAGTGTTACTAGGAACGCCATTACCAATACGTAAATGCACGTAGACCAGTTCTCTACAGTCACGATTATATGAATATTCTGCATTATGATTGTGTAAATTGACCGGCCTAAATTTAGCCAAGTGTAATCTAATATATATACGTAAACATAATTGCGCAACAAGGGGAAACGAAAGTCTAAACTCTGAAAAATAATATTCGTACACGTAACTGCCAACAATGCGAACAGGTGGTTTACTCTCAAGCCACCAATACAAGAATGACCAGATCTCAGACACCACTTTTCGATACAGCGACAAAATCCTTACATGCAAACAGGCACACACACACACACACACAGGAAAAAACGTATACACACCTAATAATCAGCCTAAACAAAAAATCGAATTAAAACCGAGTCAGATTTGTTGCCATCCCCATAATCAAATGAAAACCTAGTATGTATATAAATGAAAGATTGTACAGTGAAGCTTAGTATTCTCGAAATAAATGGTCACTATCCAATTTGTTACTATAGCGTTTTTTCTTCCTTATTGACAGTATACTGTTTAATATTCGGAGTCAATGGACATTATATATATATTTGGGTTTCAATTGATTTGTTGGTGGAAAAATCTGACCTGCTTTTTAGAGAGCGATGTTTAGTAATTCTGAACAAATGACCCTTTTATCCACTTTGTTATTAATGTATTTTGAAGGCATGGACTATATATATATATATAGTATATATATATATATATATATATATATATATATATATATATATATACATAGCAATTGTAAAGTATTAGAAATGGCGTTTCTCGTAGAAAATTTGTTTACATTGGACCAAAAGATGCAATCTCACGAATAAAGTGCATTTCGTGCACACTAGAGGCTCATATGTAGAAGCCAGTACTACGGGTTTCCTAGCCTTTTCGAGTAAACTAATCAATTTCATTTTGAGCATAAAAATAGGTACCGAATTTTCTCATATTAATGGAACGAAATTTCTTGTTTAAACACCTTCTTTTAAATATTTTTTCTGGATAATTTATAAAATTACAACTTTCCAAATAAAAAGTATACAGAATTTTATCAAATAATGGCGTACCTGTTGATAGACGAAACTAAATTTGCTAGTATACATAGTGTCAATTCTTTGACTTTTGTGTATTTAACGCAAATGAATCACATACTTGCTTTCGTTGTAGATTAATTTAAAATTAACAGACAAGCGTCAAGTTATTTAAGTTCTGTCAATTTCAGTTAATATGTATGGCTACGTCAATTCAAGTTAAAGCTATTTACATTCGCTTAGCAGCCTCAAATTGGCGAAATTCGCATTCACAGTTAAATCCTAAATGAATGGCATTAGTCAGGCAAAGATTGTTCGGTTAGCATTCACAAACATAAAACTGGCCAGCACTTTAATTATTAATTTAATATACATGCAGACTATTGTGAGTGCTGCAAGATTTAATTAATATTAATTGATTTTTAAAGTTGTATGATTACCACGACTGCATATCTTTGCAGACTCCCACTTCGTATAATTTAATTATATTAATTACTGCCACTAAGCGACAAAACTGTTATGTTTTATTTGCTCACAAGCCTTCCCATCCACACCTCGTACGGCCACTACCCTTCTCTACCCTTTTATTTCTCTACCTTTCTCTTTCGCTAGTTGTACGAAGTTTGGCTTGAAATTCTGCACCAATTTGACGGAAATTAGGCTACAAGTGATAGGTCTGCGAATTAGAGCCATTTATACGCGTGACTTTGTCTTTACGGAAGTAGCAAATTTATTGCGAAATTTTAAAGATTACTGGCACTACGCCGGATAAACAACGAAAACATACTTTTAACTGAGGGAATGCACGATTTATCGATTAACTGAATGCTTAGTATTTGAAAAGTTATCAGGCACAAAACCAATAAAGCAGTAAATCACAATCATTTGCAGGTAATGGAAGTTAATAAGTGTCTGGTTGCCGTGTCTGAAACGAACAATTAGAATTGAATTCTTGCATTTTCAGGTGTGCCGACTTTTGGCCTTGATTGATGGGTTATCACTTTTTCCTACTTTTGAACCCTTCCATCAGTTGCTTGTTTGAAATGACATTGGAACCAGATTTTCCAATTTCTTTCCAGTCCCATCTTCAGGGTTGATAACATACTCGCAGGAAAAACACAACTTGTGACAAGATAGATGATCCGAATCGGAGCCAGGCACAATAATTCTTAACGTTACATTCTGTGAAATGTGGACAACCTTGAAACCACCGTAGTTTTTCTCCTTAATAACGTAGGTGAACATTATATAAGACGAGCATGTATGGTATTTTGCCGCATTGATTTTCATATAAATTCAATGCGGTTTGATCCTCGATAGTCAGTTTGCCGTCGTACTCTGATGATGATCATGGAAGGTCGAAAAGCGTCAGTGCGTTGCGGCTGGCGGTAGTTTTGTCATGTTGTTCGATGACTGGTTAAATACAATGGGATTGGTGTTCACTTCAAGCTCGCAAACTTGATTTAAAGAATTTTTGTCGCATTGTTTGTTATATTTTCAGAACTGAACTAATGCTTATGGACATAAAATAATCAACAATGCAATATCATTTACCAGATCGTATAAGATAGCGAAGTTAGCATCATTGTCGTACATATTGACTAGTTTTGACCGTCCTAGCATCGTAGCAAACTGATTAACGAGGATCGAAATGCGAATTATGTATAAAGTATAAAGTGCAACGGAGATGGTGACTGTGGGAAGACAGACCGCGTCAGAGCACGCGACTGATTAAATAGACTGAGATTGGTTTTTATACCAAGTCAATGGAATTTGATTGAAATAATTACATTCCTTCACCGTGCAACAAACAATTGCGTAAATGCATAGATTCAGGAGAACACACCGTCTATTCAACCGCCAAAAGCTGACAAAAAAGACTTTTGCTTCTATTGATGACCTGTTAATAATCGCAGAATGCAAGCGTACGTGATCACGTTAACTTATCCTCTGCCTTCACTTTAACTGAATGTGCATATTGCACAATTAATGTAACCTGTGCAGGATGCATTTTGATATTTCCGTTAAATTATCTGGTAACTTACTTAACATCTTATAAATATTGCTTTTATTATTCAACTGAATGATTTTCAAAAACTGATTCTGATGAAAAGCTTATCTTTTACTAGTTGTTTTATTACAAAATATGTTTACCTGAGGTTATGTAACCGAATAAATTTCTGTTTTTCATTTGACGGAATCTGGTATTATAACCACTGAGCCATCCTACCGCACACTACGCTACACACAATTTTAAGTTATATAATAACGAATGATTAAGCCAACCAGCCACCGGGAGGCTCAGAGACTAGAGAACCAGAATTTGAAGCAGACGTGCTTTGGTTCGGGCCCTGTCCGCGGCAAATTCTGGCCAGTGTGTGATGAGTTCCCAGTAAGAACGGAACCGGTCTACTGGGTGAATTTTTTATTTTCAAAATTATACAATGCTTAGTTTATAGTGACAAATGTATGTGTATAATGGGTCAGGTGTTTGTATCAAGATCACAACCTTGATTATAATAATTATTAACACCGCCCGCGCAACCAATGTTCGTTTAATTATATAAATGTTCATTTAAACACCACTTCCCCATGTATTGTGTAGTCTGTTCAGAAATGGCAGATTTGGGATGATTAGTTGGAACTTTGTGTCTAAATGGATGCCATATGAGCTCCACCTAATCAAAAATAGACTAACCAAGTTACATTAGTTAGTATATAACTGAAAATTGTGTGCAGTGTAGTGTGCGGCAGGGTGGCTTAGTGGTTAGAACACCAGATTCCGAAGCAGACGTGCCCAGGTTCGAGCCCTGTCCGCGGCAAATTCTGGCCAGTACGTGATGAGTTCCCAGTAAAGACGAAACCGGTCTACTGGATTAATTGCCTTTCCTACATTATACAATTCGTAGTTTATACTGACAAATGAAAGTAATTAATGGGTCAGGTTCTTATATCAAGATCGCAACCCTGATTATAGTAATTTAAATCACCGCCCGCGCAACCAGTGTTCGTTTAAACCGACCATTGACATCCTGAGACTGCAGACCATGGTTTATGTTATAGTACTTGTTACGAATTGTAATATTTGCATATTCAATTGTAAATGAAGAATGACTAACCAAACTCATAGTGCATTTGAAACGGCTCATTGCAGGTTGAAATTTATTTATTTTTAGATTTGTGGTACTAAAATCCAACTGAGTATTCATATAGAACAGTTCGTTCTAGCATACCTCTATTCTTGCATATGTGTATGCGAAAAGGTAATAGGAATGTCAAAACATTAGAATCTGGTGTGTTTACTCTAGTTTCTGTATACACAAAAATTTTTTGCTTCTATAGTTTTCAGATAAAATAACTCATCCACACTATTTCGATATTTGCTATAACAAACAGGCACTTTTACTTCTCCCGCATTCCTGAAATATAGTCATAATTTCTTTCACCGACAGACAGAAGCACTACATATCTGACAAATTCTGATTTTGCATGAAGCAATTTGCATTTGCGGGAATTTATAATGACGTAACTCTCAAAATATATTAGTCAGATAGAAAGCCAACTCAATACAATTAATAAATATACCAGGCCTGTAAAGAGTACCAACACTATGGCTATAGTGTTAGTACCTGATACAAAAACTGTGTTTGCCGAAAAGGTACATGGAACCAATACTCTGGTTGCCTAGTTAATACTTAGTAACAACACAATGGATTTCAATGTATGCTAAAGTTGACCGAAATCTAGAATTACAACTGTTTCTGAACACCTCTTACTTCAGCAAACCCATACACTTTGGCCTTGATCGATATCAGTTATCAAATTTCGCGGTTATCATGATATCATTCAATTAAACATCTAACAGTTAGATACTGTTTATGGTGCAGAACTAATATATATGCAATTGTGTTTTAGGTGTTGCGAAACTAGTAAAATAATAGTTCATATACGAATAGAAGGATAAACCAAAGTCAGCATGAACAGAAGGCTTAATCTCGTTTATTTAATATTATTGGACAAAATTTGTTGTGAGTTAAGTTCAAAGTGTCAGTTTTCACAGCATTTAGACTGTTGCACGTTTTGTTCATGCCGGTATTGTATTGCCAATAGTCTACAATATGCACTAATTTTAGTTAAGATATGCTGTTGGTATATACCCATCTGTGTTATAAATGTAGAAACTCATGGCCAAAATGAAAATTTTCACCATTTTTCTGTCCAGCATGTATACGCGTTCTTGAACAGCACGAATGCAAAAATTGAGCAAAAAAGTTTTTCTCGTAAAAACATTGTTTAACTTGTTTGCGACACCCATGACACGAACGGTTCTTCTGCTTCGTCATTTAAACATTCATTTGCTTTTTGTTCTACACGTGAAATTGTCCTAGCCAAAACGCATTTCAATATTCCTTTTCTCATTTGAATAATAGAAAACAAATCTGATTTCTTGTTTTCATTATTAGTTCACGTAGGTCGGTCGAGCGATTCATTACAAGTCGTAAAATTAAGGACGTAGATACGCATTAAATGTGTGGCCTCTTGCGGTAAGTAAATGAGTTTTCTTCGCCCTTCAGTTACCGGTGCCAGTTTTGTGGGAAATATAGAGATAGCCAAACTGTTTGCCTACTCTCATGCCGGTAGACTGAGACACATCAGTAGACACACAAACACACGCACATATAAAGCAGATTTTTCGCCTTCGTCTCCGATTAAACAAGCAATCATAAAATTTCTGGCTGAAATTAAGTGTCGACTAAACAGGGCAGAAGGCAATAAAGGGTTGAGTTCAACTGCGCAAAAAGTGAACTCAAGAAAATATGCTGATTGATGAACTGCAAACAAAGACAAGAAACTTTACTGGAGTTACCTTCCCGGGCAGTATTTGAAAAGAGTCGCCGGTCTACTGTAATTCAATGTTTATTACAAAGTTAAATAAACATAGATTTCATCCGTGTTGTCGTTTTGCCAGAGACAATTAATTGTTTAATTGATTAATGGACTAATTTATCTACTAAACGATTCAGTCCAGGAAAGCACAAGTGCGCCTCAATATTAAAAATAGTGCCAGATAATCTGATCGCCAAAAGTGATTTAATTACCTTCATTTCCAATGGAAATACCTGCAACAGATTTCTCCATACACATACATTCTAAAAAGGTTGATGTCACCTTTAAATCATATTACAGAATTTGAGATAAAACCCAACAAAAATTTTTATAACCATCGCAAAAAATAGCAGAACTGGCTGACGGGTATCGAGCCAAAAATTGTATATAAATTATAGAAACTAATATGCACCGCACTCACTCCTAGTAATCTCGCTTAAATTAAATTTCAATGGAGATGTCGGCCGTAAACATTTCTACGCAGGTTTGTATGAACGCCGGCTTATCAAGAAGTCAGGACCACCCCATTTTGTCCGCTATTTCTGCAAGCCACACTACAGTTCTTGGAAGTTTGTTGAGGCAATATTTCTAATAGATACATTTAGCAACTTAAGACTATTTATTCTCGTATAACTGTGCTTAGCAGGCAACCACTTTAGGTACATTTGTTCAGATCATATAATAAATATTTTTCATCATAATGAGCATCGCCATTATCAGAGACATTTTCATTACCTGTATAGGAGTAATCATCATCACTGTCATTATTATTTTTATTATTATATTTATTACTATTATTATTATTATTATTATTATTATTATTATTATTATTATTAATATCTATATAATTCTAATCTAATCAACAGCATCATCATCATAATTCTCCACAAAGATTACAATACAAACACACTTTCATATTGATACGCAAAAATATGAAAATGATACACCTTATATGATAAATATACTAATGAAAAAATAATCGCAAGGTTAACTGTAATAAAATAACATAAATAGTACTAAATAATTATAAATAATGATTAATAGCTGCATTAGTTATAATAAAGAACAATTTTAATGACTTATGTATATATTTAAAATAAAGCATTGTAGAATAAAAATTTAGGAAGTGGTGAATCTAGCGTGGATGATGATGTTTAGTTATGTAACACACTGAAACGTAACCACCTGAACCTCTAAACAGAAAATTTCGGGCGAAGTCAACTTCAAAAAAAGTAGATTTCAATTATAGGTTTCCTGTCATTTTAAGTGTATCGTCTCATGAACCTAACTCATTATATTAATTATTTTTGTGTTTTACTTCTGATTTACCTTCCAATAAGTAAGGCAGTATGAGCTGTTTTAGAAGGAAAAAAATTATAAAAATATTGTTGAAACATCCATAAACAGCATTTTGATTATTTTTAATTAAAACAAGGCTTCAGCCGTCTACAGAAAGGGTTTCCTTTTGTGTTTGACGTTTTGGTGAGTCATTCGTTTCTAGGCAATGTGGGCGAGACCGATTTTTGCGTTCCAGCAGTTGAAGCATTTTAGTTCGCTTTTGAGTTAAGAAATTATAAATTTGGTTTCGCGACTATAATGTAATGTAGAAAAGCTTGCTTATCATAAAGTATTTTGGGGTGTGTTTCAGGGATCATACGTAATTTGTTTACAGGAAAGTTTAAATGCATATATAATAGAACTAATACGAAATATGCAGATGAAAAATCCAAAGAACAGAGGAGAGAGCGGGAAATTTGTTACATAAGAACATCTATAACTGTGTGTAATAAATATGGGCATAAACTTGCTTAATAGATGGCCACATCTGATTATCTGTTCAAAATGGGAACATGTTTAAAAAAATCATAATCATCATACACAAAAATACAAAAATAATTAGCAACTAACGCTTCGATGCCAGAAAACTATAAGATAATTAATAAAGAAAAAACGAATGCTTAAAGTTGTAATAATGAAAAAAATTAATTTCGGCACAAAAAGAATTAGAGAGATTTATGAAGAGGAGGAGCTAGCTACATTGAGTATATTTACCTAGATAAAACACAGAGGTGAGACAAACTAAATCTCTACACCGGTAATTTTGTTATGTTATTCGACAGCTGGTTAAATACATTGGGTTTGGTGTTTACTTCAAGCTGGCAAACTTGATTTAAAACATTGTTACCACCACCCGCGCAATCAATTATTGTTAGATTGTATTGCCTATATATGTATATGTGGCGAAAGCGGCAAACAGTTAATGTTCGTGACTGCATAGAAATTGTGCAGCCGACATTTCCAGTCAAGTTCAATGTATGCAAGACTGTTAGAGGTGAGAGCCGCATATCTAAATTTGATTTCCATATATATTCAATGCGGTTTGATCCTCGATAGTCAGTTTGCCGTCGTACTTCGATGATGATCATGGATGTTCGAAACGCGTCAGTGCGTTGCAGCTGGCGGTAGTTTTGTTATGTTGTTCGACGACTGGTTAAATACAATGGGATTGGTGTTTACTTCCAGCTCGCAAACTTGATTTAAAGAATTGTTACCACCACCCGCGCAAACAATTATTGTTAAATTGTATTGTCATTTGGAAAGTTTGGTTTCAATGGATGCCATATGTTGTTGTTGTTACCAACGCTCGCGCAACCAATGTTCGATTAATTATATATATTTTCATTCCAATAACACTTTCTCACGTTGTGTGGTGTCTGTTCCATTATGACAGATTTGGGATGATCATTTGGAACGTTTGGTCTAAATGGATGCCATATGTTGTTGTTGTTACCAACGCCCGCGCAACCATTGTTCGTTTTGATATCCATATATATGCAATGCGGTTTGATCCTCGCTAGTCAGTTTTCCGTCGTACTCGGATGATGATCATGGAAGGTTGAAACGCGTAAGTTCGTTGTGGATGGCGGTTGTTTTGTAATGCATTCCATGTTTACTGGCGCCGTATCAGTAGGAGCCGGTATTACGCCCTTTAACCACTATATATTTGGGTAAAGAATGTGGAATAATAGGACGGTACAATCTCCTAGACGAATGTGTAAACCTGAAATAGTGAGGCTAACATCATATAAAGTCTACGACAATGCGACTTCAACGCCAACTCACACTATATAATATATATACCGAGTCTGTAAAGGTTACTAACACTATGGCTATTTGGTTAGTAACCGATACCAACATTATTGTACCGAAAAGGTACATGGTACTAACACTACGGTTGCCGAGTCGGTACATGGTACTAACATGATGGTTATCAATTTATGCTATAGTTCACCGAAATTAAGAATTTCAACAATTTCTGAACACATGTTACTCTAGTAAATCCATACACTCTGGCCTTGATCGATATCAGTTATCACATTTCTCTATGCTTCTCAAACAACGATGGTCGAATACCAGTAAGCGTCTAAAATTAGCAACTCTAAGGAGCCAAATCTCACTGGCGTATAATAAAACTGCGCGTACAAAAGCATTGTAGACACGATAATGAGGGTGCAGTAAAATACTGGCATTTCTCCATAATTGGCGAAGGTTGCAGAAAGCTACTCCAGTTTTCGTTATTCTCATTCTCACCTCTTCAGACATATTCCCTGAGTTACTGATAGAGCTGCTGATAAATGAAAACTTTTCAACTATGTCCAGATCTTCAGTGTGCAGTCGTAGAGTTGGAGTGAATGATGGGGGATCCTGTAAAAGTATCTTACATTTAGAGGGTGCGCAGTTCATACCGAAAGGCGGAACAACGACTGCTAATCTATTCAAGGTGGCCTAAGTAGATTCGCGGTTGTGGAATATTAATACATTTTCTTCTGAGTAGTGAAGATTGACTAATCTAACGCCCGGGAGAACTTCTACACCCCTCATCCTGAACGTATCTATTACAAAATTTAACAAAAATTAAGAAAGTGGACAGACTTGACGAACACCAAAACGGCTATTAAAATTGTGCGTTAATTCATTGGAGACATTAACGCGGTAAAATTAGTATCTACTCGAACTCGTCCTGACCTAAATCCGGTGTGTGATTCACGCAAAACACAAAGACAACGTAATTTTATCGATCCAAATAATCTGGAAATAGCTGGAGTCAAGCTTATTCGACAATGGTTATCAGACAAAGTACGATTGTCATTTTTGAAGACAGGAATGTTAGTCAACACATTTCAAGCTAGTGGTACGGCCTATTCCATCCATATTGTACGAAAATGGTCAGTTAACGCTCCAGAAATTGTGCCGCCACCATCTGAACTTCTCGCACTAGTTAGTAGGGAGCTTAGGCGAAAGCAGAACGCATCCTTGCTGTCGTCAGTGCTGCAGTCGGTGGGAGCATATGCAGATACAACGAAAAGGAAACGTTGATTAATATAATTAAACTAAAATTGGTTGCGCGGGCAGTGACAATAATTATTATAATCAAGGTTTCGATCTCGATATAAGCACCTGATCAATTACTTATTAACATATGCCAGTGTAAACAAAGAATAGCATAGTGTAGAAAAGGCAATTCATTCAGTAGACCAGTTTCGTCCTTATAGCCGCGGACTGGGTTCGAACCTGTGCACGAAAATAATTTGTGATATAATAACATGCTATTTTCAATTGCCCCATTATTTTACCCATTATTTTCCATCTTCCTGAAATAAATAATACAGAGTTTAAACCAATAATTATAACAATACTAGCCTAATTCTTACTTGCCTATAGAAGAAGAAGAAGAATAAGTTTTGCTTAAAAAGAAAAAAAACGGTCAACATAAATAGTCTAAAAAACTATTAGTGCGGAAAGTTCAAATAATAGAAGCATAACTATGCACAGTGTCGCATTGGGATTGGAATGCCTAATGGATGTTGTCCAGAAACCGTGTTTAGTTGTTTTTTTTTCATTTGAACTTTCCGGACTAATATGTTTATTGTAGACTATTTATTCGGAAAGTTTTTTGTCTGTTAATGAGCATGTATTATATATAAATATATAAACATGTATATATATATATATATTTACATTTATAAATGTCTATATATGTATGTCTATATATATATATATATTTACATATGTCTATATATATGTCTATATATATATATATATGTATATATATATATATTTATTTACATTTATAAATGTCTATATATGTATGTCTATATATATATATATATTTACATATGTCTATATATATACCTATATATATATATATGTATATATATATATATTTATTTATTTACATTTATAAATATATATGTATGTCTATATATATATATATTTACATATGTCTATATATATGTCTATATATATATATGTATATATATATATATATTTATTTATTTACATTTATAAATGTCTATATATGTATGTCTATGTATATCCATATTTATATATGTCTATATATCTGCTCATCTACCTACCTGCTTACCAATCTATCTTTAAATCTACCCATATATATATATATATATATATATATATATATATATATATATATATATATA
>JAQBSW010013275.1:0-14410 GCA_029291075.1 Eudiplozoon nipponicum | reverse complement strand
TTGTGACATTACCTATTTCTGCAATGTAAAAATCTGTCCAGCTTGTGTCTTACGCCAGTCCGATACCAGCTGAGAAAATAATGCTCTACTGTGCAATCGAAATAAAAGCATACGTTTGTAGTGATCGAACCAGCATCCTTGATGGAGCTTTATTTGTTGTCTATCAAGGGGTAATTGTTGGTCGATCAAGGAGACGTGTACGGATGTCAGACTCCCTTATTCGTTGTTGGTAATCTATGCATACAATTGTTTTCAGACAACGGTAGTCGAAGGTCTAAAATCATTTACTCTAATAGGCGAAGTCTCATTAGTTTTTCCCTATAATTGGCGAAATATTGAAAAGACCACTCTTGAATTCGCGATTCTGCTGAAATATCTTACATATGGAAGGCAGGAATGTCATACCGAAATGTGAAACGTGTGATAATCTACATAGCGTGACCTTGCCAGACTCTGTTTTCGTATAATACTATAAAATCTTCTGTATGGATGTATGTATAATGGCGTCTATCACAAAATTAAACAAAAATGGGCATATTTGAAGGATACTCCTGTTGGTGGTAAATTTACACAATAGTTCATTGTAAATCCTGACGCGACCAGAAGTGATTTTGTGTAGAGAGAATATTTAATATTTAAAACTATTGGGAATACCACTTTCTGACAAGTAATGGAGTATAACATTGCTATCGACTGAGTCAAATGCACCCTCGAAGTCTCGAAAGACTACTATTTTGAGACAGTTCACGGACTTGCATTAAAAAGGATAAATGTACTATCGATAAAGCTGTATCCTGGCTGAAATGTTACTTATTCTTCTTTTTTATGTGATTTAAGCAACCAGCCATTTTCTCCCCATTCCATACAATACGAATAAAATTAGTCAACGTCGAACAAATTATATTGCCATCATCCTTTAGCACGGTCTGAAAAAGATAATCAGGGCCTAAAACTGCGCTGTTTTAGTGATAACATTAAATTATGTATTTATTAATCTGTTGGTTGTGCGAAGTTAGAGTTTGACACTGTTGATGCAGGCATGCTTTCGGGGATCGTGGCTGATGCAGATGTACGTGAAAGTTTATCGTTGTAATGTTCAGTCAACCTATGAAGTCAACACACGTTATCAGTTGTTAAATTAGTTTTAAAGTTATTTATCGTTGCGTTAACTTTTAATGTTATTAGATTTAATTAGTGAATATGCTTAAACCAACATCGCCTGCTACATGATGCGAACACTTCTTCTATTTTTTAGCCTTTTTGGTCCAAATGAATTGAGGATCGAATTTTTTACTGTGCTTAACTTGGCGTCTAATAGCTCTATACCTGTTATTGCTATCCGAGCTAGCTGGCATTTAGCACCTAGATTCTTGAATCTCCTCAGACTTGACAGAGAGCCAATGATTGATTATTTTGGAGTCTATAGTTCCACATTCAGTGGTAAAGTCAGTGTGCAAAGTGGGTCTTATCTTTGTACAAATTAAGTTTGAATTTTCACAATCAAGATTAGTTAATAACGAATTTAGTAATGTTTCATTTATTTGACCATGCTTTAGCTCATGAGCAAAGTGAAGTATCGATACCACATTTTCCGACTTAAGTAACTCCAGTGGTACCAGGTAGCTTACGCCAGGCTACCGCGGCCACTCTAGTGATTAGCTGGAGTTTTAGAATAGACAGCGATTTCGTTGCTTTATACTTCTTGTCGAGATATTGGTCAATAAATCTCACCGAACCGTTCTCTCATTAACCAAAAACGGGGCTAAATTTACGGGAATGGAGCGGTATACAGGGTCCAGTAAAGAGGTTTGGCTGAAAATTTAATCTCCATTGAATCTTCGGTAGTCGGTTTCGTGGGAGGCGTAGTTCTCCGTTTATGTACGTAGATTCTGCCTACCCCATTGAATAGATTGACAGTCATACTAGTTTTTGTATTACATTTTAAAGTTATAACTATAGCATCACTTTATTTCACATCTGTAGCTTGAAGATTTTCAATAGTTGACACGCTTACTGTTCTAGAACGTTTTATCATTTGCACAGGCAATTGGAATGGCTAGATGAGAGTAGTCTACATCGTCCTTAGGGTAGTGTGTACAGTGAAAAAATATATGCAATCTTGCTGTACTTTAGTCAGACCTTAGCCTTTAGACTAGATCGTAGACGATTACATGCGTTTTGTTTCTGTTCTTTGACAAGCGTAGCCAATATACGTTTTCATAAACTAATACGTTAATTTGACGCCTGTAGACATGTTTTACTCTGGTAATGCAAATAGGAAACTATTAATTATTCTTTTTCGTTCACTTCTTACGAATGCTTACAGCCTGGTAGGACGCTTTTTCTGGATTTGCGCTGGATTGGCGTAAAACGCAAGGAGAGTAGTTAGTGGCTTCGTAAGAAAATTTGAATTCAGATGCTATTAGGTAGGATGCGCGTGCTCATCATAATTATTCGTTAAAAATTCTGTGCGATGTGGTTTTAAATCGTGTTTGGTGGACGGTCGTGTTGCAGATTTATAACTAAATATATATTATTATCGATTGTTTCGTCATTTATTGGCTGAATAAACTGTGAGGTAGGGTTTTGTTCTAAAGAGATTTGGCGAAAACCACAAAAAGAATGTACTGTCGATGCCTGCTTGCCTTGAAATTACTTGCCAAGTGTATATGTTAGGATGCATAAGAGTGGCACTGCTGTACATTTGGAGCCTAATATGCTCATGGTTTCCGGAGACTTTATATATATATATATATATATATATATATATATACATATGTTTATTTTTATTAGGTTTTGCGTACCTAGTAACAAATTAGTTCAAATATGACCAGTTAGGCATGCCAAACAAAATATAGGGCGTATTACCGACTCCCACGAATGATTAGCCAGTAAGCACATAAAAATGTGTACCCGATAAAACAGGTCTTGTGATTAGTGTACTAGGTATTATTAGATATTAGGTACTGGAAATGAGGAAACGAAGCATCGTAAAACTGAGATTAGATCGATCTTCATTTCCAAAGATTTGTACGAATGATGTAAAAGCCTTCAGAGTGACGGGACGAATCAGCACCCTGCCAACAAAAAGCAAAACTAAGCGCGTACTTGGAAATAAAGATTGGGTCCTTGCGGAACTTTGATTGATAGTCGATATTTAACGGAAGGAAATTGTGGATACGATAAGTATGATGAACGCACTGCACTACCACAAGCAACATATTTCAAGTCAGTGAATTTTATACGAATAGGGTAATTTTTTGTTGGATTGATGGGTCCTTACCATGCGTGCTGACGGTCGTCTGATGAATGTTTCTGATACAGGTAATATCTATGTGTAGGACCCGTAGATACTATAGGTTAAAGTCAGCCCCTCGTATTCCTTTCATCAGAGGTGATTTTAACGTTCACTATTCACATATTTAACTGAGGCTAGCGTCTAGAGATTCTATTTGATTAAAACTAGTAGTGTTCTTTTTTTGTTTATTCCACTCTTTTATAGCCGTCTGTTCGAGGCACTTATTTAATTTTATTATTGCTCTTTTCTCATAAATTTATAGGTTCACGCGTGTGAAAATCTATGTCGATTGGTTTCTGAATTGAAACAGTGTCTGATTTTAGGTGATTTTCGCTGGTTGGAGGCAACAACCCTAACGGGAGCTGAAGAACGACGACAGCGCCTAGCTTTACTCAACCGTGTGTCGCAGCGACTACGTGATGAATTGTCGCAGGACGCGGTTGCACTAGCTGACGAACTATCAACCTGTGTGACTGTGCCGCGTACAAATGGCCACTCGAAACGCCATATCAGAAATGTTGACGACAGTTTTTAAAACATTGTTTACTACTGGCTACTATATTAATAAGTATTTATGCATTTGGTAGTTTTCATTTAGGTATTAGCTAAGTTATATTCGACTAAATATCAGGATTTTGTAAGATTTATGAGCACGAATCCGAAACTGAGTGTTGACTTAGTTAACTCCTACATTATACATTATAACTAGTCCTATATTCTTATCGCTAGAGCTTTTTTATGTTCTGCTTGCCTCGATAATAGGTCCAATGAAAATTGTTCTTTCTTTCCCCAAAATGTATAAATTTCGAATTCGTTAGGCCATTACTCTTAATTTATAACCATCGCTTTTGCAGGTAGTATGTCCAATTTACTTAAGTTGAGCAGTTAGGTAATGTTTGTTGCGAAGACCAAATATATTTGCAATTATTTATTTGGTGTTGCGCGACTGGTGACAAATTAGTTCAAATACGTCCAGAAGGATAAACCGAAGTCAGCATTTCCGTAAAGTATAATCTCATTTGCACAGTCACTCTGTGTTTACTGGCACAATAAACAGAAACAAACAGTAGCTAACTTTTATATATTTAATTTAATGATGCCATGATTATCGCGCAAAGTGACAACTGATATCGATCAAGACCACAGTGTATGGATTTTCTGGAGTAATGCGTGTTCAAAAAAAGTTGTAATTCTCAATTTCGTTGAACTTTAGCATGAATTGAAATCCGTCGTGTTGCTACCATGTACCGACTCGGCAACTGTATTATTATTACCATGTACCTTTTAGGTACCATAATGTTGATATCGGGTACTGACCCAGTAGCCATATTTTTGGTACTCTTTACAGACTCGGTATATATATAATATACAGTCAGTTAGCTTTGAAGTCGTATTATCGAAGACTTAATCTGAAGTTAATTTGATGATTGTAGGTTTACGCATGCGTATAGCAGCTGGTACCGCTTATTTTCCCCCATTTCTCACCCAAATATATAGTGGGTAAAGGGCGTAATATCGGCTTCTCCAGATGAGTCGTCATTAAGAACGAGCAGAATGTGCACGAGATTATACTTTCCATTCATGCTGCCTTTGATTTATCCTTCTTGTCATATTTTTATTAATTTGTTACTAGGTGCAAAACACAATATACACTTGCATATATATTATTTTTCGCCACAAACAATATTTAAATGCTTATTATTATCTGCGAAATTAATCAATGATCGTCGATGTAGACTTAATTTCAAATAACCGACAAAATAATTTTTTTTTAAATTCCCATAAGTTACATGAAGACTGCTCTCATTTTTGGAAACACCAATAAATGATGAAGATTCCAGATTCGTTGAACGGAACCGCTCATATTTTTAAAAAATATTAAGCTGTAAAACTGCACAAACAACGTTTACCAGGCGGAGTTGCTAATTCCAATGCGACTATACGTATGCTTGCTGGAGGGGTGTACTTCCAGTTTATACGTTATTTCACATCTATATCATGGAGCTGGTTTATCAGGATGGCTCCAAAATAGAACCTTTGCCATAGTCTCCGTTGTGTGCGGTGTGGGGGATTTTGATAAGGCTGCTGGTGACAATACGTCCATCTGTGAACCAATTTTATTTGCCGTTTCCGGAGTGCCGACGACGAAGTGACGCGGAGTGGACGTCTCAGCTTACAGCACTTTGCCTGTCTTCACAATCCACACTTGCAACTATTCGTTTGTTAACACGCTCGCAGCGCCGAATGGAGAAAACTGAACTAGTTGTAAATTATTTTGCTCTATATAGGCTTTGTTTCTGCAAGGCGGAACATACAAATCAAGTTAAATTGGTAACCAATTAATGTGGCTTCCTATGTGAATTTCATCGGAAGATGACATGATAATGGAAGTGGAACATCACAGTAAACAGAACAAGTTAAAGATTGAAAAGAATAACGAATGAATTACTTTGAGACTTGTTAATCAAATAGAAGGGAAACTAAAGGAAAATATGCAGAAATAGAAGTGACTTTTTTCTTGTTGTTGAGCTAAATTGGAAACGAATAATTTCTCTCTCAACTAATATAATGCAGCAGAAACAAAATGAACCTTAATGTTAGTTCGTCAATGAGCATTCTTTTTAAATTCTGATATTTTATTTATAATTACTATAATCAAAGTTGCGATTTTGATATAAACATCTGACCCATTATGTACTTACACTTGTATAGTGTAGAAAAGGCGATTCATCCAGTGAACCGGTTTCGTCATTTTTGGGAACTCATCATGTACTGGCCAGAATTTGCCGCGTACAGGGCTCGAACCTGGGCACGTCTGCTTCGGAATCTGGTGCTCTAACCACTGAGCCATCCTGCCACACACTACACTGCACACAATTTTCAGTTATATACTAACTAATGTAACTTGGTTAGTCTATTTTTCCTTTAGGTGGAGCTCATATGGCATCCATTTAGACCCAAAGTTCCAACTTACCATGCCCAATCTGTCATTACTGAACAGACACCACATTACATGGGGAAATGGTATTGAAATGAACATTTAGATAATTAAACGAACATTGTTTGCGCGGGTGGTGATAACAATTATTATAATCAAGGTTGCGGTCTTGATATAAACACCTGACCCATTAATTACTTACATATGTCAGTATAAACTAAGAATTGTATAGTGTAGAAAAGGCAATTCATCCAGTAGACCGGTTTCGTCCTTATTGGGAACTCATCATGTACTGGCCAGAATTTGCCACGAACAGGGCTCGAACCTGGGCACGTCTGCTTCGGAATCTGGTGCTCTAACCACTGAGCCACCCTTTCGCTCACTACACACACTCCAGTTCTGTATTAATTTATGTTTTTTGGTTAGCCTTTCCTTCAGTTGAAGCCCATATGACATCCTTTTAGACCTGAAGTACCAACTAATCTTCCTCAATTTTTTATTATAGGACAGACACCACTCTACATGGGAAAATGGTATTGAAGTGAATATTTATATAATTAAACGAACATTGGTTGCGCTGGCGGAGATACAAAATTAATTTTATCAAGTGACCCATTATGTACTTACATTTGTCAGTACATACTAAGTATTGTATAGTGAAGAAAAAGCAATTCGGTCAGTAGACCGGCTTCGTCCTTATTGGGAGCTAAACACATTGTGTTCAGAATTTACCGCGGACTTGGCTCTAACCTGGACATATCTACTTCCGAAACTGATAGTCTAACCACTGATCCACCCATCAGTACTAACTAATGTTTTTTGGTTCGCCTTTGGCATACTTTTAGTCCTGAAGTTCTAACTAACCATCCCCTATCTGATACATGTTATTGAAATTAGTAGTGGGCTGATTAGGAAAATCAAAACCATACACTTTGAGTGCAACTGCATCCCTTCGCATGAGTGTGCTACCATGTGTCGAATCCAATTACTCACTAGCAATAATATTTTTGATTAATAATTTTACCTGCTGTTGTTACCTACCAGTTGGGTCTTTTGTTGTATACTTCAGCCTTTTTCAAGCATTCTATTATTATAATTTCATTGACCCACCCGAATCAAGGCTCCTCTTTTATCCTCTTTTTGGACATTTAACATTATTCGATATTAACTCATTTCTATGGCGTTGAATTTGATAAAAGGACTGAAATTTATACTCTTGGTGTGTGCAAACTAGTGTGCGCAAAACTACTAGATGTGAGAGCCGCATATCAAGTTATGCTTTCAATATATATGCAATGCGGTTTGATCCTCGCTAGTCAGTTTTCCGTTGTATCCTGGTCATGGAAGGTCAAAATGCGTCAGTGCGTCGCGACTGGCGGTAGTTTTGTTATGTTGTTCGACGACTGGATAAGTACAATGGGATTGGTGTCTACTTGAAGCTGGCAAACGTGATTTAAAGAATTGTTACCACCACCCGCGCAATCAATTATTCTTTAATTGTATTGTCTAAATATATATGTGTGTGTGTGGCGAAATCTACAAACAGCTAATGTTCGTGACTGCAGAGAAATTCTACAGCCGACATTTCCAGTCACATACAATTTATGTAAGACTACTAGATGTGAGAGCCCCATATCAAGTTATGCTTTCCATATATATGCAATGCAGTTTGATCCTCGCTTGTCAGTTTTCCGTCGTACTCTGATGATGATCATGGAAAGTCGAAACGCGTCAGTGCGTTGCAACTGGCAGTAGTTTTGTTATTTTCTTCGACGATTGGTTAAATACAATGGGATTAATGTTTAATTCAAGCTCGCAAACTTAATTTAAAGAATTATAACCAACACCCGCGCAATCAATTTTTGTTTATTGTGGTGAAGTGTAATTCAAATTCAACCTTGTCTTTGTCCGAAAGAATTTGCGCCATTCCAACAGTCTCTAATAGCTTAATTTATAACTGATCTTTAATTTTGAATTCCCATATTCAAACTTTGTTCGCAAATCAAGCTGAATTATTTTAAGATTTAGTGTTGATAAAATTGCTATTCGATTAACTCCGATTGAACTATTACTGTCATTGGTAAGTCAATACATTCCCAAGTAGGCCATATTTATATCATGTTCTACTCTGTATTTTCAAATTTCTTCATTACGCGATTTGCCAGTAAACTCCTCTATACACTTTAAATCATCAGTGTGCAAAAGTGAAAGTAACATCGATCATAATTTATTTTTCTCCATCATCATCATGTCCAGCCACACAAAAGTCAAGTGACTAATGTTTCACTGCCATATAACCATAAGGAGTGAAAAAAAAGTATATAAGTGAATTTAGACAAATTATTATTGAGATTTACGAGAGAGAGAGAGAGAGGGGGGGTAGAGAGAGAAGGAATACCTTGCTACTATGAGTAAATTTATCGGGATAACTCACAGAAATGAGGCAAACTAAACCTCTCCACAACACCATTATGGCCAAGTTAGCATTCGGGCAAGGCGACATCAGCAATACAGCTTCCTTACGGATTTCACTGTATCACGTCATAAAAAACCGAACCTCGCAGCTAACTTTGCCCTACTACGAAAAGAAAGTTTCGAAGATGATTCTACTAGACATCTGCAAAAAGATCGCCACTGAGCTCGATTCGTTGCCCTATCGCTAAGGGTTTCTAACCAAGAACTGTGATGCGCACGAGGACCCTATCCCGGCAGACGAGTGGGTCCTTTACTCCTCAATTTGGATTTAAGTTACTTTAATTGTTTCTGCTATGTGAAAATCTGCCCACCTTGTTTTTTACGCCAGTTTGGTGCTGGATGAGAGAACAGAGCTCTACGCAAAACGTGACTGAGCCAACGAAGTTGATGGAGCCTTATTTGTTTTTCTAACGACGAGCACTTATTGTCAGATACAAAAATACGTCTACGAATGTCAACGTTAGTTATTCGTTGTTGGTAACGAACATGTGCTATACTTCCCAAAAAACGATGATCGAATGCTTATAAGTGTCTCAGATCATCAACTCTAAGAGGCCAAGTTTCACTAGCGTAGAGTAAGACTGCGCGTACAGGTGCATTGTAAACACGACCTTTAAGGCAAAGTGAAATATTCGCGTTTCTCCATAAATGACGAAGGTTCGAGAAAGCTACTCTAGCTTTCGCGATCCGTATTCTCACCTCGTCGGACATATTGCCTACGTTATTGATAGAGCTCCCAAGATATGTAAACCTGTCGACTATGTCAAGATCTTCATTCTGCAGTCGCAACGTTGGAGTGAGTGGTGGGTGATCCCGTAACAGTATCTTACATTTAGAGGGTGCGAATTTCATACCGAAAGACGGAACAACGTTTGCTAATCTATTTAAGGTGGTCTGGGCAGCATGCTGATTGTCGAATAATAGTACGATATCGTCTGCATAGTCAAGATCGACTAGTTTATCTCCCGGGAGAACTTCAACTCCAGCGTCCTGAATGTGAGAGTGTTGTTCATAATAGCATTGATTACAAAATTAAACAAAATGGGGAAAGTGGACAACCTTGACGAACACCACTGCTGGTTGTAAAGTTGTGCGTTAATTCGTTGTAAACCTTAACGCGACCAGAAGTATTTCTGTAGAGATCTCGTATAATATTAACAAATTTAGTGGGCACACCGCTTTTCGACAAGATATGGAATAAAACATTGCGATCCACCGAATCAAATGCACCCTTGAAGTCTAGAAAGACGACTACTGTGGGACGATGATATAAATTTTTCTGTTCGAGAACTTGCCTTAACGTAAAAATATTATCTACACAACCTCGTCCTGCGCGGAATCCGGCCTGTTCTTCTCTTGTTTGTGATACACGTGAAGCGCTAAGACGACGTAGGATAATCGAAGCAAATAACCTTGATACGACCGGAGTCAAACTTATACCACAATGGTTATCGCACGAATTACGATTGCCATTTTTGAAGATGGGAATGATGGTCGACTCATTCCAGTCAAGTGGTACGGTTTCCTCATTCCATATAATATGAAAAAGTTTGGTCAACGCTCCTGAAATTATATCGCCACCATCCTTAAACAATCCCGGAAGTAGATCATCTGGGCCGGCGGCTTTGCGGCGCTTAAGAGATAGGATTGCATCGCGTAGTTCTAACTCAGATGGTTCTTCGGGACTAACATTCCACACTGTTGATGCAGACATGCTTTCGGGAAGCGGAACTGACGCGGGTGGCCAAGAAAATTGATCTCTAAAGTGTTCAGCCCACCTGTCAAGACGACTTATTTTATCGGTTATTAATTCGTTGTTACCATCATTTATAGTTTCGCTAACTTTTAACTTTCTCGGACCTGTTGTGCGTATAAGTTGGAACAAACAGCGACTGTTACCTGACGCGAAAGCTACTTCCATTTCTTCAGCCTTTCTGCTCCAAAAGTTTTCGAGATCGCCTTTTAGACTGCGCTTAAGTTGGCGTCTTATATTGCGACGGTTATTATTATGAGTCGAGCCAGGTGGAATTTGGCGCCTTATTTCGAGTATCTCCATAGATTTTACAGAGAGCCAGTGATTATTTCTACGGGGGCCTGCTATGCCACATACAGTAGTACCTGCATTGTGCATAGTGGAACTTATCTTGGACCAAAGTATATTCGGATTTTCGCTATTCAGACCAGTTAGATTAGCCTTAAGAATATTTTCATAGTTTTGTCGGATGGACGGTTGTTCGAGTTTGCCTACATCAATTTGGGGTTTATTCTTAATTATTTTCCCGGAAAATTTTAGAGCAAATCTACAACGGATAAGTGCATGGTCCGAGTCGACATAAGTGTTCCAAAAAGAGCGACAATCCTGGATGCAACCACGCCATCTATAAATAATTGCCACATGATCTATTTGAGTCCAGTTGTGCGACGTCTAACACTAAGTCTGAAGTTTGTACTTCTTAAATATAGTCTATGTTCAGCGCAGCTACCCAAAAGCCGTTCACCATTACCGTTGCGCGTCGAGCTTAGAGTGTATCTTCCTTTTAAATGAAATTCTGTGTTCTTAAGCGCCCAACTTGAGCATTTATGTCACCCATAACCAGGACTATATCTGAGCTTCGTGCTTTACTTAGTAAGGAGCTTAATTCGGAGCAAAAAGAGTCCTTGCTTTCTTCTGTACTGCAATCGGTAGGAGCATATGCAGATACAACGAAGAGGCAACGATGATAACAGTTTTTTGCTTTGATTTTAGTAGATGTATTTAAACGTGCCGCACACAATCGACTATTTAAAGGGATCCATTCAATTAAGTAAGCTTCAGCTCGCGCGCTAAGGGCAATACCAACGCCCCATTTACCGGCTTGAGAGGACTGTGTGGAACCAGATGTTCGAAGCCAATAACGCGTAGATAGGGATGGTGCAACTAGTTCTGTAATACACGTAGGATCCTGTATTCTGGTTTCAGATACGCAACATATGTCGATTTCTAATTTATCCAACGTACGAGCAATAGATTCTTGCTGTCCAAGTTGTTTTAATGTTCGCACATTAAATGCGCCTACGTTAAAACCTAACCTAGGTTTAATGAATGATCGTCTACTAGAACTATTTTCGATATTTGGCAACCTGGGAGTTGGCTCAGTGTTATGGTCTAAGCCAACCATATTTATAGTATCTAAAAGAGAGTTATTGTAAGATTGAGAAGAGGAAGGAGAAGGAAAGGACGCGGAATCGAATATAGAGTTGGAGTTGCCTGCAGTAGCCTGTTTTCGCTTATCCACCCTGCACGGCTCAGCAGATAAGGCGACCCTTTTTATACTGCGCGACGGCCGATGCAGTATGTAATTATTGTAAGTTGTACTTGTCATGGTTATATGTGGACTGTAAAAGAACACTAGGTCGCCCATTCCTAGTGATGGTTTTTATTCTGAGTTTTCCTTCTCCTAGATAGTCTGTCAACCAAAGCTGATGAGCACTATCTGCCCAGATGCCAGTGGCCAGAGTTTCCTTCAGCTCTTTCGTACATAAAATGAGATCCATCATAAACTGAATCGACTGGAACACAATTATAATTTTTTATGGCTAATTTTCATATAATTTTTATTTCAGTCATTTTTGAGCATTATTAATGTAAATTGACTAATAACTCACACATTCTATTCGTCTGATTTCAATTCGATTGCATTATCGAGTACCTTATGGTAAGCTTGGGAAAACGAAGGTGGATTAAGCTGAATTGAATGCATCCATTATACAATAATGAACAGGAAGTGTAAAGCGAGCATGCAGACAAACAAATACACACACCTGCACACCAAAAAGGAATTCACTAATTTTAATTCAGTACATATATAAATTTATATTGCCCATTTAACTGCGCAGAAAAGATAGCTGTATGCATTATTTCTGCTGCAACTAAGATTTTCTAATGCCTACCTGTTTTCAGTAGCAAAACTTCTATTTTATTGAGCCCAATTTTTTATTGATTTGCTGATTGAACTAATGTTATACAATTCATACGTGGCTTAGCTATATTCCCTATAAAGTTGTAACAGCCTTAATTATGCTTAGAACCAAGAAAACGCAACCAGAATAAACAAAAAGTTGTCGATGTGACTCAATTTTTAACGCATAAACCGAATGAAAAATTACGTCTATTTGCACACTACAAGGCATGTAAATTGCGTTGTTCTCGTTTTCGCGTAGAATTTAGTAATATTAATATTTTTTCAAATTTCAGTGTAAATTTACATTTCTTTCTCTCTCTCCATATAATTTTGCGAAACAAATACGTGAATTCTACAGAACTAGTTCAGTAACACCGCAGTCCTTGCATAGTGTCTGAAATTTCTTTATTTGCATTGAACAAATGGAACATTGTGGGTTTCGAAACTATGTCGAATGATTCTGACAATCGACGCTATTCAACCGGGATGCGAAATTTATTTTATTTATTGTAACAATTATCGCAGAGAAAACTGGCTTGGTTCATCTTGCTCACAAATGGTTGACAGTATTATATATTCTTGGTTGTGAAGAGCTAACAAATCTGCAATTATGTATGAGATATTTCGAACCGAGCAACAAGTTAAGTGAAATATACCAGAAATATTTGTGGTGAACGGCATAAACCAGAGATTAAACGAACATTGGTTGCGCGGGTGGTGATAACAATTATTATAATCAAGGTTGCGGTCTAGTTATAAACACCTGATCGATTAATTACTTACATATGTTAGTATAAACTAAGAATTGTGTAGTGCAGAATAGGCAATTTATCCAGTAGACCGTTTTCGTCCTCATTGGGAACTCATCATGTACTGGCCAGAATTTGCCGCGGACAGGACTCGAACCTGGGCACGTCTGCTTCGGAATCTGGTGCTCTAACCACTGAGCCATCCTGCCGCACACTACACTACACAAAATTTTCAGTTATATACTAACTAATGTAACTTGGTTAGTCAATTTTTCCTTTAGGTGGAGCTCATATGGCATCCATTTAGACCCAAAGTTCCAACTAACCATGCCCAATCTGTCATTACTGAACAGACTCCACATTACATGGGGAAGTGGTATTGAAATGAACATTTATATAATTAAACGAACATTGGTTGCGCGGGTGGTGATAACAATTATTATAATCAAAGTTGCGGTCTTGATATAAACACCTGACCCATTAATTACTTACATATGTCAGTATAAATTAAGAATTGTATAGTGTAGATCCCAATAAGGACGAAACCGGTCTACTGGATTAATTGCTTTTTCTACATTATACAATTCTTAGTTTATACTGGCATATGTAAGTAATTAATGGGTCAGGTGTTTATATCAAGACCGCAAATTTGATTACAATAAACCTGAGTTGTAGTTTCGTGTACACATGCGTTCAGTGCTTATAGGCGACTCATTAATGTGAGACGGCCCTACGCCCCAAGCCCACAATATATTTGGTCAAGGAATGTGATTCAGTTAGACAAAGCAATGCGACTTCTAACCGACTTATATTTAATTTATAGCGAAAGTTTCTATGCTAATAGTATTATGATTTTGAATTTAAAACTAACAGCCATTCGGAACACTTACTACTCCATCTAAGCCTTATAATCTGACTTTAATCAATATCTGTTAGCATATTTTGTAGTAATCATGAAATCATCAGTGAAACATAATAGTTATTTATTATTGATTGCAGAGATGTTATA
>JAQBSW010013274.1:0-14420 GCA_029291075.1 Eudiplozoon nipponicum | reverse complement strand
ACAACTCATATTCGTAGTATCTAAAAGAATGTTGTTGTTAGATTGAGAAAAGAAAAGGAAAGGAAAGAAGGCAGAATCGCAGATAAATTTGCCTGTAGTAGCCAGATTTCGCTTATCTACCAAAAAGATAAGACGATCCTTTTATACTGCGCGACAGACGATGCAGTAGATTATCATTGTAATTCGTATTGTTCATGGTTATATGTGGACTGTAAAAGAACACTAGGTCGCCCATTCCTAGTGAGGATGGTTTTTGTTCGGAAGTTTCCTTCTCCTAGATAGTATGCCAACCAAGGCTGATGAGCATTATCGGCCAGATGCCAGTGGCCAAAGCTTCTTTCAGCAGCCGAAACTTGTCCTTTGCGTCTGGCACGCTTGCTCATTCCGCCACTACACATTGAACAATAAATGTTACTGCGAAGTTAGACCAAACTCAAGGCTCTACATGAAACCGAGATGATGGCTGTGCCCCTTTTAGACACGGCAAGATTCATGCTACCATTCCTGGGCTGACTAGTTTTTGCCCGCCGGTCATCAGGCCGGAATTTCTAGTGGAATATGGATAATCGTTTAAAAATAAGCACTACACATATAGTAACGAAGCGACAATAGAAGCAACCACGAGGTTCAAAGTAGAAAGAATAAAAAAAGAATAGAATGATTGAATTGTAACATTAAAATATTTTGTGTAAATATTCGAAAGAAATGATGAAATCTACATATTGTATATTAACCGGTGTTTCACTCATTTTAGAGCGTTTGCAAAACGTTTCCAATAATTCCATGTCCGAACATTGTTTCCTACCCTTTATTACTATTAAATGAAGTATTGGAAAAAATGATTTTTAAACCGATGACGAATTTATTACGTTTTCTTTCAATCGACCCCCTATATTATATTGATAAACGGGTAAGTTATGTAAATCAAAGTTGCGATCTTGATAAAGACACGTCCCATTATATGCATACGTATGTCAGTATAACCGAAAATTGTGTAACGTGCAACAGGGTGGCTCAGTGGTTAGAACAACAGGCGTGCTCAGATTCAAGCACTGTCCGCGGCAAATTCTGGACAGTATGTGAAGAGTTCCTAATAAAGACGAAACCGGTCTATTTGGCAGATTCATTTTTCTACATTATACGATGCTTAGTTTCTACTGGAAAATGTAAGCACATAATGAGACTGTTGTTTACATCAAGATGGTAACTTTGCGCAACTAATGTTCGTTTAAACGGCTACGCCGGCAAATTTCTATCCGTTTACAATTGATAGTATGGCTAGCTTCTAAATAAATTCGCGGCAGATCTGAATTTCCATCGAAAAAAAGATTAACCATCAATATCCTTAAAACAGTCTTTAAAGGAGCTTAACTTGACTGTGAAGATAAACACTCTCGTTTGACCATGCTAAGTTTCGTATTAACGTTGAAACGTTGAATATTAGCCATTTTTACAACTAAAATAACTGCTCGTTGTAAAGGACATCAAATTTCGCCACTCACTTTGGACATCTTAGTTATTCCTGCTGACTTAAACTCTAAACAAAATTTCAAAATGCGCAGGAAACGAAGTGTTAGAGCAATAAGCCAAAGTTAAATAGCTGTGAAACTATACACTACAGTTGGTTTCATGATTTGTGTGACATTATGGCTCGTGCCAAACTGGTAGCGCTTCAGCGCTGTTCGAATTTCCCATACCGAGACAAGCCAATAATGCGAGGTCTGACTAACACAGTTTCATTTAAGCATTAGGAATAGGCAATTTAGTGTTCATTTACTGCTCAAACATAGCTGATAGTTAACACTGTACGACAGTAAAATAAGTATATTATGCTGGTTTTAATGTTATGTAGTAAGATTAATAGATGTAGTATTTACAACACAATCAGGTTCGCAAGTCTTGCCCTTAACCTGAACCTGTCCAGGGTGAACTCACTTTTCTCGACACACAGAAAGCATCTTTCCATGAGGCCTAGCAATTTAAAATATGCTGATGAGATGGGGACCAAATCACCTTGCCTAAATTAACCAAATTCTTGGAACCAGCAAATTTTATTGTGATATGAAGGAAAAGCTTAAGCAAGTCTCAGCTTGTTTTCCGATGATAAAAACAGACCTCGTTTGCTATCACTTATGACAGTACAACTTTTTAACATGCGGCATCTGACGTGAATCTAAAAGACTGTATCCCATCTCGTAATCTTCGCGATGAGTTTGCTGCCATCCACGTGAGTAATGAAAAACGCCGGCATAATATTGCCAGTGTTGAAACAGCGTCAAATTCTAATAACCCATTCGAGTTGTACTCTTTGATTCGACATATTACCTCTGGCCATTCTGCCAGGGGAGAATGGTCACTACAGAACAAAAATACAGTAATTATTATAAATCAACTAAATCCCACACAAATGTATCTATGATTGAAAGTTTTCGCGTGCTCTGTCACAGCAATAAGCGAGGGTGTCGCCAGTTACCTTCCGCTTAGCTCTTCCTGCAGCTCGTGCATGTAAGTACAACGTCTAAAAAAGTTAAACAGCAGGTATAAAAAACCTATGAAGCACAGATAATTCCCCAATTATTAATTGTAATCCAGCTTATGGTTTTCATCCAATTAATTCGCGGCAATATTGATGTTAACCAAGTATCGCATGAAAGGGTTTCCATTCAAGTCGCACTTATTTCGCCTTATCAAAAGTAACTTGTTATTTTTCAACCAGTCAGGAAAACAGCAGATGAGGCGAGTCTGTTAATTCCACACGAAGGCATACGCAGTATGAAAATTTTTCTAGATTTAAAATTTTATGTTTCAAAGAAAAAAGGTAATCACACCTTAAAGTTCGTAGCCAGGGAACTTTGCGTCATGATGACAGGCTAGTTCTTGCTAGTTGTATAGGCTATAGTAACATGAAGCGTATCGGTATTATTGGAATACGGCCACTGTAAATATATTTTATAACGCTGGTGTAGTTGCACTGCCCTGTGATATATATATATATATATATATATATATATATATATATATATGCATAAAATTAAACAAAGATAAGTATGTGCAGCCATACCCACTAACAAACGAAAGGTTAATGCCTCACATACTGATAACCCAAACCATTGGCTTTATTAGCCTACATTAATCAAAGTATCTTCTGCGTCTGGCATGCTTACTATCGGCATAGCAAATATTAGTTTTAATTTTTAACGTTACAGTGTTGACAAGATTCATGTTACTGTTGTTAGTACGAATAACAAGAGAAAACCGATCGTAAGGCCGCGAATTTCAATGATTACATATCGTGCATGTTTAAAAGCTGTAAGTACATAGGTAATAATAGAGGCATTGATAACTATACGGCCAGAAATTGAAACGCGTTGAGACAAACTTTAGTACGACATAAAAAATACCTGCCAAACACACGAATGGTGCCATTTCTTATTGAATGCTTCACCATTGTGTCGATCGTTCCACTCCAGCCGCGGGCTACACTCGCCACGGACAGAACATACTCCAGTATAATCGACCATCCAATTATGAAGGCCAAAAATTCCCCACTTGCAACATACGTGTATGCGTAGGCAGATCCCGCCTAAAAATATTTATAAATATATAAATTTTAATAAAGAACAAAAAATGTCTGAATGATTTACGCTATACCATTTTAAAATAGAAGCATAATAACTAAATCCTTTTGAATATGCAAAAATGTTCCTAAATAGCTTAAGTGACATAGGGGTAAAAAAATCTTTACAAATAGAAGGGAGAGTGTACCCTCAGAGTTAAAGCAGAAGTCAACAAATATACATTTACACTGCATTACTCGAGGATCAACGCAAACAGCTGGATATGCACAGTGCCAATGGCAATAAGAACTGTGTCTAGACCCTGGGAGAGAGCTGACTGACTTTACTTGAAGTTGCTGCATCAGTGCCAGCGGTCGCAATTGATGGACACACCATCAATTTTATCACTAGAAGAACTTTTCCACAGCTAAACATTGACAAGGTAACGTAGCTTTTACGACTGGCAGTCGCCTCACGGTTTCATTTAAACGGAGGATTGTTTACCAATCAAAACTAGCACGTGGTGTCTTACATTTTATTGCTACTTCATTCCCAGGTACTGCCAAATATTCTTGTTATACTTCCTAGTCTACATGATATATCTTTTCAAAGTAGCGATATTCTATGGACATAGACGTAAATACGCATACATGGACAAAAGGAAAATAAGTTTATTACTTTTCCTTAAAAAAAGCTTAGATTTAAAAGAAACATGTTGCACGACAGTGAATAGATCATATTGATTGTCAACTTAGTAGGTGATGTGCTTTCCATTGAAAAAGATCTCCATATCCGGAGATCATAAATTCTGGAGAAATCAGGAAGACAGCGGATGCAAACAAATCGGATCGCAACCCGATAATCAGGTAAGAAAGCTTAGGTTGTTGTAGCACCAAGCATTCAAAAAAAGCTAGTACGTGTCTGATATTAGCTGAATCGTTATTCGAGTTGACATAGATAAGATTTCTTAATTTATCGAAACAGCAGGATTTCAATTTGCCCATTTTTTATTTCAAGCATAAATATAGTAAAGATTTACATATGTCATTATTCGATGATTTTATCTTGTGTCTCTTATTCTTTACCACAAAAAAATGGTGGAAACTTCCTATCATCTTCGTTACGATCCTACAGATATTGCATTGCAACAACAGAAGATATAAAAAACAACGATTAATGAGTTGATCACAGATAATTAATCTCGCCACTTATATATAAAGACGACTATAAATGTATGAATAGCAATTCGATTGTCTACACGAGGTTGTTTTACGAGTCGGAACTATATTCAATCTAGTTCAATTATTAATGATCGTACAGGCGGTAGTAATTATTTAAAGAGGTTGCGAGATTAGCATAAGTAACAATCTCATAATCTGCATACATTTAGCAGTAGAAATAAAGCATTAAATAATGTAGCATAGGCAATTCATCCATTGGACTTGACTTTGCAGAATTTTACCACAGACGGGAATCTAACCGGGGCTCATTTGCTTCGAAGTCCGTGACTCAATTCACTACGTCACATTGTCGCATACTGCATACATTTCTCAGTTATATACATTTATGCAGCTTTCATCACATATAAAAATTCTTTAAATCAAGTTTGAGCTTGATAAAAAAATCAATCACATTGTATTTAGCCAGTCTTACAACATTACAAAACAACTATCAGACATACATACTACCGCGTTTCGAACTTCCATGATCATCATAGGAGCTCGATAGAAAACTGACTAGCGAGGATCAAAATGCAATGCATATATTTTGGAAAGAAAAATTAGTAATAAGGCTATCACCTCAAGTAGTCTCACATATATTATACTTTACTGGAAATGTCGACTGCGCAAATTCGATGCCGTCACTAACATTGATTCTGCAGTTTTCGCCAAATGAATAGTTATACAATTAAACAATCATTGATTGCATGGGTGGAGAAAGCAATTCTTTAAATCAAGTATTGGCTGTTGTTTAATAAGTTCTTAAAAATAAGGTCGCAATCACAGATACTGCTTCAGAGTTTCAAAAAAAGCGCAAGAAAATATCAGTTACACGTCAGAGAATGAGAAAGACGATTGTCTAGCATTCTTGAATATGCTAATAAAGAAGGATGTTAATAATAAATTAAATAGAACAATTTCTCACAAACCAACTTGGTCTGCACAGTATTTGCATTATAGTAGTTTCGTACTTTTTAATAATAGTTATCAACAATTCGCGGCTGTTTTTCAAGAATTGACAAATATTACAATGAATTTTTAAAAAGAGAAATAAAACGAACGGGCCATTTTTACGACCAGAAAGGAAAAAATTCACATAAACACCCATTTAAGAATAACGCTCTTTCCAGCACAGACCAAAAGATATTTGAAGCGACAAAGACACGCGCATTTAATTCAGCTAAGTCACGAGTGTTATTTAAGGATGCACATTTGAATTTACCAGCAATTATAGAGAAACAGTCGGTAATGCCAACATGAAATATTATTTAGCCATAAACATGCGTAAGTTGGCAATCGAATTAGATAGGCCAATCAAATGCTGAATACACGTCTACAATTACGCAGCTCCTAATTGAAACCTACCGTGATCTCGAGACGTTGCCACACATGAAGATGTCGATAAACAAACTGAAAACTGATTTATGCAAGCGGAAAAAGTATGTTTTGGAATTAAGCATGAACTGGAGGTGATGCACGCGATTGATTGGTTGTTCTATTACTTTCCGCTGTCCACCTTTACATTTTCTGTTTTTTTTTGCTTTTCAATATATATATATATATATATATATATATATATATATATATATATATATATTTGGAAGAAAAACACATTCATAAAAAAGTGAATAATGACTATTTATTTCAAGACTACAAAAATCACATTACAATCTTTAATTCATATGCATCCTGGGTTTTCAATTGATTATGTGGACACCAACTAGTCTGTCTCGGTTTGCTTCTCTATCTTATTTGGGCTAATTAGTAAGTGTATATCCGTATGTGTCTGCACTTGTGTCTGAAACCAGAATACAGGAACTTACAAGCATTACGGAACATGATTCACCATTCTTATCTACACGTTAATAGCTTCGAACCTCCGGTTCTACGTAGTTTTCTCAAGCGAGTAAATGGGGCGACGGTATTGCCCTTAGCACACGAGCAGAAGCTTGCTAAACTGAATGGATCGTTGTAAACAGCCGACTCTGTGCTGCACATTTAAATACATCTACTAAAAGCAATGCAAAAAGCCATAATCAACTTTGCGTTTTCGTTGTATCTGCATATGTCCCTACAGACTATAGCACAGACGAAAGCAGGGACGCTTTTTACTGCGAACAAAGCTGTTTACTAAATCAAGATTTTCAGATATAGTCATGGTTATAGGTGACATCAATGCTAAAGTCGGACACTTAAATAACGCAGTATTTCATTTTGGTGGGAGTTACATTTTAGGCTCGACTTGCAACGATAATGGCCCAAAAAATTCAAAGTTAGTGAACCCAAAAATGATAGTAATATCCATCTAATAACCGATAAATTAAGTCGTCTTGATAAGCACGCTGAATATTTCAAATATCAATTTTCTAGGGCACCTGCGTCAGTTCTGATTCTAGAAAGCATAACTGTATCCGCAGTTTGAAATGTAAATCTCGAAAAACTATTAATGTTAGAAGTAAGGGATGCAATCCTATCTTTTTAACGTCGCAGATCCGCAGGCACCGATAATTTTCTTCCGAGGTTATTTACGGATGGTGGCGATATAATTTCGTGAGCATTGACTAACCTTTACCGTACTATATTGATGATATGATACCGTACAGTTTGCTTGTAATTAGTCGACCATCATTCCTATCTTCATAAAAAAGTAATCCTAATTTTTGGATAAACATCGCGTTAAAAGCTTTATTCCAGGTGTCTAGGTTATTTAGTTAGATTATCTTACGTCGTTTTAGCGCTCCATGTGAATCACATAAAAGGGAATAGGCCAGACTCCGTTCAAGATGAGGTTGTACAGACAATACTTTCATCTCAAGGCATATTCTTGAACAACGACATTCGTATCGCCGTCTAATAATAACCGTCTACCTATAATTCAATTTCGCATTTGACTCACAGAATCGCAATGTTATATTCAGAATTCTGTTAGAAAGTTGACTGCTCACTTAATTTTTAAATATCATACGCGCTCTTTACACAAATATTTCTCGTCGCATTAAGGTCTCCAATGAATTAACACAAAACTTTACTACTAGCAGCGTTCGCCCATACTGCTGATTTTCACCATTTTAAATTAATTTTGTAACCGATGTTGTTATGAAAAAATGCTCTTCCATATATTCAGGATGCTGGCGTCAATGTTTTTCTCGGCGATAGAACCGGATTATTTAGACGATATTACATTATTTGTCAACTGAGATTATCAATCGTTTTTCTGTCTTCCACGCACTCGAAGTGTAAGAAACTTCTATAGGATCATCCACTACACACATCAACTCTGCGGCTTCAGGCGAGGATTTGGGCATAGTTGACAGGTTCATATACTTTGACAGCTCTATCAATAGCTCAGACAATATGACTGACGAAGTATGAGAATAGAGAAAGTTACAGTAGCTTCCTTCGAAAAGCGAGTATTTCACTCTGCTTGAAATGTCGTATTTAAAATGCATCTAAACGTGCGGTCCAATTAGGAACCAATGAGTGGATGATTTAATATTCGTATAGGAGTTCGACCACCGTTATTTGAGCAATACAAAATATAGGTTATCAAAATGAATAACCAACGCTGACATGCGTAGACGTAATTCTGGATAGGCCAACAATTGCTCCTAGTTATACAAACAAAAAAGGCTCCATCAACTGCTTTTATTTGGCCACGCTTTATGGAGGCCTTCAGTTTGATTGATCGGTAAAGCGATATTCTTTCAGCCAGGGTCAGATTGGTGTAAGACAGGACAGATTCTGACATCGCAAAACAATCTGAAGTTAGCTCCATTTAAATTGGGTAGTTTAGGACCTGATCGTCATCCAGGATGAAGTCCTTATGTGCATTATTATTTATGATTGAAAACTCTGCACGATATGACATCGACTCGACCTCAGTGGCGATCATGTTATCGATTTCCAGTAATCGTCTTCGTAATGTTCTTTTCGTAGTTGGACAGAGTTAACGGCTAGATTAAACATATATGACGCGATACAAAGAAAACCATAATAAAGCTGTATTGTTGATGTCACCTTGCTTTAAAGCATACTTGGCCATAATACTGTGTATAGTGGTTGAGGTTACTTTACTTTACTTTACTGCGGCTGACTCCTTTTGGAGGATAAGCCGGCTCCACATTTCATGGAGTTTCTTGGGAATTTGGTACAAGTGGTGTCCCCTCACCACTCGAGTGGTTGAGGTTGCCTCATTTCCATGTATTATCTAGGTAAACATACCGATATTACCCAGGTCCTCCACTTCACAAATCATTCTCCTTTAATAATTTTTATGCACAGATTATTAATTTGTCACTATTGTTTCTTATTTTATTATTTATTCTAATGGGTACAAGGTAGTGAAACTCCAGTTTCTAACGGTTTTCGTATTGCTGCCCTTGATGATATCGGTAAAAACAGCAATGAAGAGGAAAGCAAAGGCAATCTATCAACTAGAGCAGTGTAAGTCCATATTGGCCATTCAGTTACAGCTGCTAGAATAGCCACGGTCAAGATTTCAACCAAGAAGCCTTTGGATTAGTCTTACAACACAGCTTATATTAGCAAGGTCACGCACTGCGTGCGATTTTCAGCTTTATAAAACTCAAATTAAACAGAATTGAAAGTCCAATTGCTATATTTACAAATGAAAATTGTTAGTCACTGTTTCACTTACCTTTACATAATTCGTCTTTTGATTAGTACCTTAATCTTTATAATTGTCGAGACAGATGGCTTTTATTGTAAAGTAACAATTTAAAATTTGCTTATATATAAAACATTTATTGGCAACCAAGGCCAACATGCCCAACAGTTGAAATGATGAGGTAAAAATCAATTGTTGGGCAAGTGGAGTCGCATGTAATTGTGACTAGCAAAGTATTTAACCATGGGGAAGGAAGGAGTTGAGAAAGACAATTCCTTTCGTCAAATTCGTGATAGTTCGTTCTGATGGAAAACAGATTCCATTGGACAAGGAAAGATTGACTAGAGTACAGATTGTGAAGAGTCAGAGAATCAATTCGGGATTTGCTGATGTCGGACAGAATATGAGTTTGAGATATGAATATATAAATAGTACAAATCTAATTTTCAATAATACCGTCATAAACACATAATAAAACTTTAATGAACTCTTTTAATTAATCAAGAAATTTAACAAAATTTTCTTTTAAATAAAAAGTACTTGATATTGTTAAGTACATTATTATGTCTGAGACAATATTAAGGGCAACTGACATAACTAGTATTTGTCTAAGTGAAAGAATTACATGACTGAACAAATTCAAGAAAGAAACAGAGCACCAAAACATTGAGAGAGCAGTAATAAATTATTTTAAATAGTGCGCTTTAACGCAGATTCCTAGTTATGCGAAAAATCGCCACTACATATCCAAAAAATAATTAGTAAATACATAATTGATACACAAGCTACTGTATGCCTTTGTAATAGTTATAATAAGAAGGTTGAGATCATGCTATTTATAAAAAACTTTAGAACATCGTAATAGCAGTCAAAAAGTAAAGAAATAAATAAGAACATACTTTTGGAATTCTAGATCCAAGTTCACCATAGCAAAGTGCGTTGAGAAATGCAGTTATACCTGCAACCAAGTAAGATATAAATGTCGCCGGTCCAGATTTATCACGCATAACCGTCCCAGTGAGCACATAAATACCAGAACCAGCCATATTACCTAAAATAATATGATCAGAGCTAACCAATTCCAAGTAACGTCAAATCAAAGAGAGTAAGACAGCGTTTTAATGGCGTTTCAGAAATATCTTTGTCTATAGGTTTTGCACGCCTCATAGCTGACCAGACATCTTGCGATGACTGCTTTAAAGATTTAAGGCTGACCATAGCAATTGTGGCTAAAATAGTTTATAAAGTTGTCACATTTATTTATAAAGTGATAATAGAAACATGATTATGTTTAATATATTCCAATTTTGTAAATAAAATCTTCAAAATGCAATAAACAAAAACAAACCAAAAGAAAAATATTGCGCAAAAACGGTGACTAACATTAATGTCCTATATTAAATTTTATTTCTGAACTCAAATATATCAATTAACACGGACCGCACACAGAACACATTTTCATAAATTCTCTTATTTGATGAAAGAACTCATTGGATTAATAAAACATAAAAACAATTTGTCACAAAATAAAGGATAAAATATGACGTTAGAACGGATAAAATTAATTTAGCGACATTTTGCTATCATAAATTCAAATTATTATACGCTGTATAAATGAGTATGCGCGCTTCCTTTGACCAATTACGAGCGACTTTAAAACTATATAGGCGCAATGCAACTCCACGCAAATATCTCTACTCTGCTCGATACCTGTGATTACTGTTGCCTTCTCCGCTGCACTGAATATCTACGCCGGTTGTCCTAATTGCGTTTGCTACACTGTGCCACTAAATCGGCTAGTCTTCATTCTCGCCCATTTTTTTTAGAATAAAATAGAATATCTTTATTTGGATTCAAACCACACATATTCCATCAAATAATAAAATTGGAAAATTTACAATATATATAAAAAAATTATCACATCACAATAATTGTGCAATTAATCTCATGTAGATAAGTATATCTCACTAGTTGTACTATACAATATAACAATATCAGAAAGTTCGACTGAAAAGAATAATATATACATCATCAAATTAGGAACAATTAAGGTATAATTCGAGTGTAACATTATGCAAAAATTGAGAAACATGACTAGCAATTGATTGTATGTAATGCTAACTAATTTGAAGAAATAGTGCATAACATTTCAATTATAATAATACAAAACTTGGAAATAAAAATCTCAAGAAAATCTGTTTCCGATAATAATTATCCTTGTCTTTTATTCAACCATGAGAAAGTATTATCATAATCAAAATAAAAAAATATCAGCAGGATTGGAGACTTTTTCAAGTTCAGTAGATAAAATTTTAAAAGACATCTTAGATGAAGGCATTTCTCTAAGCCCCTTCGGCAATTGGTTATAAATTTTGTAGATTTTCGAGAAAGAGAATAACTTGCTCGCTACATTCCCCACCAAAGGAGAAGATATTGCCAAATGTCAAGATCTAGTTCCAACTTCATGGCTCTTTCTTATCGGAGTCATATAGGCACCACTCCACTGGTTCAAATGGAAAACTTTTATACAATAGCACATCCTCCGAAACCACAAAGATTGCAATCACACAAACTGTAATCTAGAGGCGTATATAGTGCAAGAAATAGGACTAATATGTTTCACAACCTTTCTTTGTACAGCTTCTATCTTATTAGACAAACCCTTTTTAATGGATTCCAAGTAGCGACAGCATATTATAGTACCGGTCTAATCCATATTATATACATTTGAAGTTTTATATCATTTGATAAGATATTTCGATTTATTAGTGCCCATCTTTTCTTGGCACTGCCTACTATACTTTCAATATGTCTCTCAGCAGAAGTTGTACATTGAATAGTTATACCTAAATCCTTTATTTCTTGCATAAGTTTAATCTCAAACACATCATTAATCACAGCATCATGAAAATAAACATAATGAAAGTTTGTTCTGTTACCTATTTTTAAAGCTTTCGTCTTTTTATTATTTATTCTCAGCCCTAGTGTGATCAAATATTTACTCAAATCATACAAATCTAATGTCACATTATTTTTAGAGAATTCGACATTCTTTGGATCAATTGGGAAGATTATTTTTAAATCATCAGCGAATTTGCAAACTCGACCATTAAGGATCTTAGTTTCCAAATGTGCAAATACAATTTTAAATAAAATTGGCCCCAAGCTTGATCCCTGTGGAAATCCACTCGTTACTCGTTTCGATTTTGATATCAAATCGTTTACTTGAATACTCATTCGTCGAATATATAGATAGTATTTAAATAATCTAAAAATATTCGGATCAATATTCAACAAACTAATCGCATTCAAAATAGCATCAAAAGATATAGAGTCAAAAGCTTTTGAGATATCTATAAATACAATTAATGCATCTAACTTATTCTCGTCTAATGTAATTACATGTTTCCACATGGAAAGCATATTAGTAGTTGTCGATCTACCTTTCGTAAAGCCATGTTGACATAAATAACATACGTTCTAAATGATCAAGTATCAATCGTTCTATTATCTTCAAAAACGAAGGGATAATAGAGATTAATCTATAATCACTGGCGCACGTTGGCTTACTTACTTTTGTCAACGGCTTAGCTACTATCGTTAGTATATCGATTGGTAATTTCCCATTCTTCAAAATTCTGTTTATAAAGTCGCAGAGCACATTCATAAATGTTAAGGGTAATTGAAGCAGATTATCAATCGGAATACCAAGGTGATCTTTTTGTTTTTTTGATTTGATTTTTAACATCAATTTTATCAATTCATCACTGTCAATAACATAGTCCTGGTTCCTGGTCTCCCAAAGGATCAGATAGTTCTATAAAATTTCTTTCATTCTGTGGATTGCATATCAAATTGCCAAATACTTCCTCCAATTCACAGAGAAATCCATACTCAGTTTTATCCACAGGTAGTATAAGCATTAACTTTTCCTTGTATTTACTGTAATCTGTGAGGAGTTTGTATCCTATTCTAGGATTACTCTTCATTTTAGCCAAAATAATTCGTTCTGATCTTTGACGAATTATTAGCAGTAATGAATTAATTTCGTTATCAATGGAATCTAACCTCATTTGTTTAATACTATTAATAAGACTACACTTTATTATATTATCTCGTTTAATTCTTAGCTTACACAATTTCCTATTAATTCGTTTCGGTATAATGTCCGTAAACGTAGATGCCTGAAATAAAATAGATAATAAAGATGAAACAGAAGAAACAAATTCGTCAGTGTTCAAGAAATAAAAACTCTCATAATCAATCAGTATGCTTAATTCTCTAAAAAAATTCCAGTTGATTCTGGAACAGTGCACGTGTGCATTTTCAAAACTTAGTTTCTGTGTTATGCCACTCAAGATGTTCCATTGTAAAATAATTTGTTTGTGGTTCAATTCTTTGAAATAATTGACAACATCATAACTGTGCGATTTCACCATTTCAGTTTCTAAGTATACATGATCTAAGCATTGCAAACCTCTAGTTGATTCATTTATAATCTGCTTGAGATCATGGTTAGAAAAAAAAATTGGATAATTCACAGTCCTGTAACTTATTAAAGTCACCTACCACTACATTATAGCCATGGCAGTCAAAGATAGATTGAAAAGAATTGGTAAATGTTTGATCATCAAATAAAGTAGCATACGGCGGTCTATAAAGCGCTGTTAAGATCAGATTATCAAATTGTATAGATAAGAAATCAATGATAGCATTATCATCACTAGTATGTAAAATTTTCGCCTTAAATACAGATTTACAATGAATGAGTACTCCTCCACCTCTTTTATCCAGCGATCTGTCCTTTCTGAATAAAGAATAATGAGGAATATCAAATTAATTGTTTTTGATATCCTTGTTAAACCAGGTTTCAGATAATATTATAAAATCGAAATCGTTACTTATTATAAAATTACACAGCAAAAAGTTCTTATTCTTAACACTTCGAAAGTTAGCATAAAATAAAGTAAATGTAGAATGACTTATCTAAACAAGTATCGACTTTTACTGATTCAA
>JAQBSW010013273.1:0-14420 GCA_029291075.1 Eudiplozoon nipponicum | reverse complement strand
AATAAAATCTCATCTCTTCAAATTAGATTTACCTCAGACAATTCCTATAACAGATAAATTCGGATGGCTACTGCAGTGACGTTATATAGGATAAAAGTTTTGGTGGCGTATTCGCAATGAAATGTCCAGGTTTGTACTAACAATTCAATTTTTATTACACCGGTATTACTAGCACGACGAATATTTGAGGTATTGTTCTTTCCTCTATTTTAATATAATTGATTCATCGCGTTTGCATACTATGTTTTCCATGTATATAAAAATAATTCAAGAATACTATTTCAACAGGTAATAAGTTGACAAATTAAATGAAACTGATTCTGTGTAATATACTATTTGTCTTTTAACTTAATTTTTATGAATATATATTTCGTACATCTGATAAATATTAATCTCAAATTGTAATAAAATAAAACAAAATTTAGAAATAGCTTTCTCAATTTAAATGGTCTCGTGCTAATATATTCATAAAATCGTATGTTAAAAATTTTGTATTGATCAACTGTCGTGCAAAAATTGTATAAATAGAGCGACAGAACAACGTTTTTAAATAAAAGGCAATTGCATTTTATAAATTTTAGATGTCAGAACATATATTGTACCTCCAGCGTCCGGTTTGTGCGAATTATTTCATAGAGCATTCGTAGAGTTTCTGGAAGTAAATCGCGCTTTTTCTCGTAGTTAGAAATTTCTGGTTCGATTATAGGCTTCATATTGAAAACAACTAACGAATTGTTTTCCACAGCGTTATCTTTCAACGAATAATTAATATTGATTAGTCTTCCACAATACATAACACCTTTTGGTAAGTTAATATTAAATTACTTGTGTTGTATCGTTTAATGGTATCCACATCGACGACCTGTGCTAGAATTTCAACTAATTTATCATTTTCCGAGACATTCTTCAATACTTTTATTGGTAGATCGTCAAAATTTCCAAACCGAATAAATCTAACGAAGAGCTGCATGACTAAAAAATAAAAAAAACATAAAAATTCGAATTAAAAGCAATCATAGGATTAAATAAACACATTTTTATTGATTGGGTTAGAAAATTGGTTGGCCTTAGTCAGTTGTAACAGCATTGACATAATAATAAACTTTTGCGATACTACTGGAATACATCCGTTCGCCTCTGAGTAGTACCACAATAAGTATTATCGATATAAACGAACAACAGGGAATTTTATTGCAAAGGTATCAGCTTAGTTACCTGCTTAAAAGATAACTTGCACCTTCACGTTAGTAGTCTTAGCTGCCTTTGATTAAACTCAGGCGTGCCGCGTACAATTGCTTGACTGATTCAACACTTTCGCTTATAGAATTATAAATATGCAGAAAATGTGAAAATATTGAAAATCATTGCTGCAATTATAGAATGCTATGCTGAGAATCAATAAGCAGTAATACTATTAGTGTGGGGGAAAACATTATTACAACAAGGATTAGCATTATGCCTTATTATAGAAATAGATTTAAAAACGAGCACAAGTGAAATTATGTATTAGGTATTGCGCGCCTAGTAACAAATTAGTTCAAATATGGCCAGAAGGATAAACTGAAGACAGCATGAACGGAAAGTATAATCTTGTGCAAATTTGTGTCGTTCTGGACAGTGAAGCCTTCCTCATTTTGATAATGATTTTAAAGTTTTCCGAATGCAAGCGAGACATTACGGCGTTTGTCGGAGGAAGTTCTTCGAGATTATCCATTTGCTCGAGTGTACAGTGATGACATCATCATATGTAGTCAATATTGGAAGAACACCGAGAACATTTGGTCTTTATCTTGTCTAAGCTGGAACACTGTGGTTTGGTGGACAAACCAGATAAAAAACATTAATTTCTCGTCCTTGAAATTTATTGGACCAACAAACTCCAAAGTGGAAATGAAACCTTTGAACGACAGCCGAAATATTCCATGATATAACGGAGCCACGAAATATACCCAAACTACTTCAAGTAACGCCCAAAGTTTTGCCGAGGACCGAACTCGAACCTCGGCAGATTTTCTTCAGAGCCAGTGAATTTATTCACTGCCCTATCCTGCCGCACACTATGCGCAATTTTATGTTATGTACAAACTTATATTTTTGGATAGCGTTTCCTTAAAACGTAGTCTGCATGAGATTCCTTTAGACTTAAAATTCCAACTAACCACCCACAATCTATCAGTATAGAACAAACACCATGTTATCTGGGAAAGTGATATTGAATTAAAAATTTATAAAATCAAACAATTACTGGGTGCGCGGGCGGTGATAATAATTTAAATCAAACTTTTGAGTTTGATATAAAAATGTACACTTGTGAATATAAACTAAACATCGAATGAGCTAGTAAAGACAGTTCATCCAGTAGAACGCCTCCGACATTATTCGCAACTCTTCAAGTTTTACCTGACCTGCGTTTTGACTAACACAGTTGTTCTTTTACCAGTATTTTTTTTAATATTTCGTCTGCCTCCTTCAGATGGTCCATCCTCACGTTTAAAAAAACAAACTAATGAAGCATTAGTTTGGTTTTTTTAGAACTGGTGAGGATGAACCAACTGAAGAAGGCTACCGAAATATTTTGTTAAAAAAGAAAACTACTGGAAAAGGAAAAACTGCATTAGTCAAAACGCAGGTCAGGTAATTTCGATTAATCAAGTTTCGCAATTTTAAAAAAAAATTTTGAACACCAAGTATCGTCAAGGATTTCACTGTGGACGATATACATGTGTTTTGAAGACTGACTCTATCCGCTGCAAGAATCTGCGACACAATACACACAATTTTCATTTATATACTAACTTATGTTTATGATTAACCTTTACTTCAAGCGGAGCCTACGTGGCGACTCTTTAGACCGAAAGTTCAAATTAGCCACACCAAATTTGTCATTGTAGAACAGACACCACAATACCTGGGGAAGTGATATTGAATTGAGCATTTATTTAATTAAACGAACCTTGGTTTCGCGATTTGCGATAAATATTTTAATAAAAGTTGCGAGCTTAATACAAACACCAATACGATTATATGTGCGTTTGCCAGTATAGCCACTATCATCACGGCCAGCAATACGAGAGTTATTATTAACTGATGCTTAACTAATATATAAATACGAGAAGAAAAAATAAATTAAAATAAAAAAAGAAAATTGACAAAAACGAAAACGTTATGATTTTAACAAATATAATAAAATGAACACAAAAATGTTTAAAGAGAATTTATTACGGGAAGGATCTAGTTAACATTTGTATATTTACCAAGATGACACACAGAAACGAGGAGAATAAGACCCCAATATAACACTATTACGGCAAAATCAGTTTGAAGACAAGGCACCATTGCCAATACAACTTCACTGCAGTTTTCACTGTATCACGTCATAAATGTAACCACAATTTGCAGATAACTTGGCTAGACTAAGAAAAGAAGGTTACAAAATAATTCTACTAGATATCTGTAACGCAATCGCCACTAGGCTCCACTTCATGCCATTTCGCGTAGGTTTTTCAACCAAGAACTATGATGTGCACATGGACCTCATTCGGGAAGTTGAGTGGGTCCTATACTACTTAATTTTAATGTAGCTGACTTTAACTGCCCCCCATTTCTAACTTCAATCTGATGCTAGGTGACAGTAATGCTCTACTAGGCAATCGAACTGAAGGCAAACACAAAACATAACCGAACCAACGCAGTTGATGAAGCCTTATTTGTTTGTCTACCGAAATGCACCTGCTGGCCGATCCAAAATTACATCTACGGATGTCAGTGTCAGTTATTCCTTGTTGATAACCTTTAGGTGTTATGCTTCACGAACAAAATGGTTGAATGCCTGTAAGCGTCAAAAGCATCAACTGGATAGGGCCAATTCTCGCTAGCGTATAATAAAATTGCATGTTCAGATGCATTGTACACACCAACATTAAAGCAGATGGAAATATTCAAGTTTGTCCATAAATGGTAAAGGTTGCAGAAAGATACTTTAGCTTTCGTGATTCTCATACTCACCATGTCAATAATGTGGCCTAAGTTATTGATAGAGCTGCCAAGATATTTATACCTATCAAATATATACAGATCTTCACTTTGGAGCCACATAGAGTGGTGGGTGATCCTGTATATGTATCTTACATTTAGAGTGTGAATTTTATACCAGGAGATGAAACGACTACTAATCTATTCACAGTGGCCTGACCTGAATCTCGATTGTCGGATAATAGCACGAAATCATCTGCATAGCCAAGATCGACTAATCTACCGACTAGAAGAACTAAGATAACTGCATCCTGAACGTATGGAATAGCATTGTTTATAACAGCATTTATTACAATATTACGCAGACACGATGAAAGTGAACGTCTTTGAAAAACACCACTACTGGAAGTAAAGTTGCATTAATTCGTTGTGGACCTTAACGTGACCATAAGTTTTCGTGTATAGAGTGTGTATAATATTTACAAATATTGTGGCAAACCACTTTTCGACAGAATATCGAAGAGTGTTGCGGATAGCATTTTCTTTAGATGGAGATAATATTTTACGGAAATTATCTACAATCCACCCCTAATCTGTCATTATAGAGCAGACACTACATCACCTGAGGAAATGGTACTTAATCGAAAAATTTGTACTATTAACAATCATTAGATAGAGTAACAAACTTCAAGAAAAATATGTCCCAATTCCGGTACAGTACATTTTAAAATTTTGGATGGTAACCGAAGAGTTCCTAATAAAGATTAATTGTCTTTTCTACCTTGCACAATGGATATTTTGTAATGAGAAATGTACATACAAAGTGATTGGTCCTTGTACCAAATTCGCAACCATGATTTAAATAATTGTTACTACCATTCGCGCAATCAAAGTTTGTTCGTATACATATGAAATATTCTAGAATACACAACTATTATTTGGAACTTCATAAGTAATGCCCTATCTGACAAACAACAGAGCAAATCTCACAAAGGCTAAACTTCAGCAGTTATGGTTTAGAAGAGGACTACATTTAAATTAATTTCGCAAGTATATAAAATGGACCACCGTACATTTGAGATGCAATCGAAATGCATCTCCAGAAAAACTGGAATGGCAAGTTAAAAATTTACACCCCGCGTGCCAACAACTTCACCATCATCACCATCATCATCATGTCCAGCCACACAAAAGTCAAAAGTGACTAATGTTTCACTGCCATATAACCATAAGGAATGAAAAAAAGTATATAAGTGAATTTAGACAAATTATTAGTGAGATTTACGAGAGAGAGGCAGAGAGAGAAGGAATACCTTGCTACTATGAGTAAATTTATCAGGATAACTCACAAAAATGAGGCAAACTAAACCTCTCCACAACACCATTATGGCCAAGTTAGCATTCGGGCAAGACGACTTATTTCAAGATGTTTCTATTCTCAAAACTCGTCGCATTATACAACTGATTACCTAGCAACACAACTAACCAAAATCCATGGAATTTTAAACGTGTAATATGCGAAAACGTAACTGATTTAGTTCGAAAATATTGCGTAAGCGCGACTATAAAAAACCAATATATAAAATAACAACTAGCAAGGACGAAACATATTGATTTGTGGTAAATAGCATTTAGGAATAAAAAATTTGCGCCTTTTACACTCTCCCTCTTCCGAGATTTAAAGAATAAACCAAAAATGTCACTAGCGACAGAATCAAGGCTCGTGTCATCTCACACGTCAACGGAATGTCTGGATTTACCATTTTCAATTTAGACATCATAGATGTCGAAATAAGGCGATATCTTCCGTAACGCCCAAATACAAACTAAATTAGTTTCCGCAATAAAAGATTGATGCTTTAACCATCATGATGAATGGAATTCAATATTTGAAGCTAACCAATTGGAGACAAAGATAAGTCAAGATACGCAACAACCTTAATCATATAAAATGCCACATAAAACATTTTAGACAAGCATAAAAACAAGAAAGATCTCATTAAAAATCTCCAGAACAATCTTACTCAAGACACATTGCAACTGCTAGCCAACACTCTCCAACCAAATCATCAAATCAGACAAATGTTCAGGATAAGGTCAAAATATGGTAATAACAAGTTTTTAATAAAAAAATTCAACGAGAGACCTGAACATAGATTCATTGATGACTTTACATCTCTACTTAATATACTGCACATTATACAAAGGGACAAAACCATTTTAGGCAGTCAACCCTACATCCAATATCCCTCAGTCACCATCACGAAAAATTGCAATACTCCCTACTACACAAGCACAGTTCTAACCCCATAAGAAACAAAATAAATCTCTCTTGCCAATTCCATACTTTTATGAAATGCTTAATCTATTTCATTCTCTAATGTTTTTAGTCGCTTGCGCATAATAATTTTCTCCTTAAGTGCTGAAGGCAAGCTTGGATTTTCTGCCATTTTTACCTCATTGTGATAACTTAAATTGTGTGAAGCTCGAAATTTTTGCAGAAGATATAATAGTGAACGCAATACAATCAATAATATATATGCACAAAATGGACATATCTAGCGTATGTGTCAACATGTTTCTTCAATAAATAAACATACTGAAACTATTATCCTATAATTAAAACAACATGCTAAAGTTCCTGGATATCCCGGTTAAAATGAAGCAGATACATTTCAAACTGTTACCAAAAACCAAAACCTCTAGTGAGTTCAAAGAGTTAAGATCAAGAGCTAACCTACCTGCATTCACTAGCTCTGAAAAACATCAATGATGAAGTAATTGAATCACTGTTTCAATTTAAAATCTTTATCAACATGGTTTCACTCGAAATTGATCATGTACGACAAGCATGATCACTCTGCTAGATGAAATACACAATATTCTATCCTTAAACAACGACATTATTGTAATATTCCTGGGCATCTCTGGGGCTTTTGATACAATATCCATACAAGCAATCTTTAATGAACTTGCGAATATAAACGTATGCGCAAACGCTAGAGTTCATCTTTAAATGCCGGTCACAAAGACAATCCGTCCTTCACACTAGGCGGAATACCGTCTCTATCAATGCCCATCAATGTTAGAATTCAACATGAATAAAAATTAGGACCACTTTTCTTTAATATTGTATTCCGTTTAATAAATAACGCAATTAAACATGGTAATATTATCAAATATGCAAACAACCCAACAAAGTTAGCTCAATTGTTGCTAAATATTGAAGACTTACAGAGCATATATTGTATACTCCAAAATCTGTCACTTCAGATAAATACATCTAAATCAATCCTCATAAAATTCTGGAGGAATGTATTAATCATCAACGACATTTTATACCCACGTGAAATCACTCCAAACAGAGAGAATAAAAAACCCGAGTAATTCCTACAAATAAATCATGTCACGAACAGTATATTACCGTCATTGCACGTAAAGCAAAGCGTCTAAACAATTTGAAATTAAGGCAAACAAACAGTTTCAATTTCCTCGTCCGTTGGCACAACAATCACAACAACTGCCATTACCTCAAACGAAGCTGGCGGTACTACTATGGTATTGACAGCTGGAACCGGTTGAGAAACAGCCAATCAAACAATTATCAATGACACAACAGTTGCATCTGGTGGCAACAGCGCTGCCACCATCGCCACTATTAATGGACAGGCTCATCACCAAGCTCAACAAATTCTAGTGCCTCAGATAATTGGTGCGCCTACCCATCAGTTAATAACTGCTGGCTTTGTAGAACACCAGGTGTTATTAGCAGTTGCCGCTGCAGCTAACAGCACAACTACATTTGGTATGACTATATTACTAAAAGTAACGTTCACATCCGTGATAAATATCCTTTAAATTCTTATTCAGCATTTATGCGGCAAGAATCAACCAATTCCAACTAGACTCTTCCGGAAAGGTATTATAGGACATGCATGTTTACAATTGGGAAATTGTTAGTTGAGTAAAGACTTGGCAAACATTTTGTTAGTTTGTTATTTTAATGACCTAAATAAAGCATAAAATAGCAAATGAAAATCATATTTTAGGTCATGGTTTCTTTCTAGTTGAATACCTCGTTAGTAATTGTGTACTACGTGTTGCACACCTGGTAAGTAAGCACAAAACACATATACATGAAATTATATTTTAAGTTCACACTGATTTTGGTTTATCTTTCTGGTACTATTTGAAATAATTTGTTACTAGGTATGCAAAAATTAATAAACAAGTGCATTCATATTAGCTCTACGCAGCAAACAGTATATACATCACTAGTAGTTATAACATATGGGCCTCAATCTAGTCCACGCTTATTCGTTGCTGTTACCTACGTCTGGCTTATGATGACAGACAAGTATTTTCTATTTGGAAATTTGGATTTTACAATATACTTACTCGAAGCAAAGTCTGATTATTCATAAGTTTGTATTAAAGATTGAACAAAAAGCTCCATGGTTCGGTTCCTGGTTGGTGCAATTCTAGCTACAAATGCGAAAATTTTATTGTTTACGTAGCAGATCTAGCAGATGCTATTTTATGTTATGCTTAGTTTATACGGAAAAAACGTACATAACAATAAGAACTGTTTACATTTCTTTGTCACCTTAGCACCATTTTAGAATTTTTGAATGGAGGCGTCATTGCCGCACAATCAATAATGTTATCAAATTGTGATGGCGCAATGTCGCTCAATCCTATTCGTGTTAATTCATTCCTTTAGATGGCTCGCTACGCGAGCTGACATACACCCAATATCCGGAATTTTCCGTTCGCGCTTGCCACGTCTACTTGCCCCCATAGATGCAGTGTCACTTATACACCATTTTAAATATGAAGCATATCACTGTCAAATACAACAAACAAAATTGTCATGAGAATTAATATTCTAACCAAGAAGGGCTAAAGCAAAATTAAGCTGTCTTCATCTCCGACACTGAAGCGACAAAAAAACTTTTATGATAGTCCCCATTATTTCAGACACCATTGCCAAACGCGTATAGTCTAAATAACTTTTCGCATGACATCTCTTAGTAATAAACCAGTACAAAACCGTGTCTTTAAACATTAGCTAATTTATAACTTAAACCTGTGTGTATTTCTTATCGGCTTGTCTCAGTCGTTAGAGCAACAGATTCCATAGCAGTCGTGCCCAGGTTCGAGACCTGTTCGCGGTAAATTCTGGACTTCATTGAGTTCCCATAAGTACGAAACCGATCTACTGAACGAATTTCCTTTTCAATATACAATGCTTAGTTTATACCAGCAAATGTGTGTAAATAATGGTTCTGATTTATATCAAGATCGCGGCCTTGATCTAAATAAAAGTCACGTCATTGATTTGTATGTAGATAGATAATGACAACACTTTAGGAAGAATTGTTACAAGGTTAGTTTGTAATTAGCGTAGCAAATGTGATAGCAGTATAAAAACCGTAAGCTAAATATTGATTGGAGGTTTTTTAAATTGCAGGGATAGAGTGTCATTCTGACGAATGGTCGTGAAATCACGTAATACATTTATAAAAATTAAGTGCCAGTAAGTAAGCCATACAATAATATGTGTATTTGTTGATAACATGTGTGCAATATTTACTTTATGTCCTTAACTGCAATCTTTTATTCACCATGCCCTACTAGTGCGAATTTATATTTACACATATCTTCATAATGATGGTTACTCTCGTTAAAATAAGCTATCTTTAATAATAATTAATATTTTTATTTATTCAATTATTTGAATTTTTCTTTAATATTATTTAATACTACTTCACTCGTTCTCTCTTTCGCATACATGTTCAATATTTCGTCTTTTTGCAGGTATTAAATAACATTCTGCTACAATACTCAGATTAAACAACTTAGAATCTTAGAAACTGTTTTTTGCGGAGAGCTAATTTTTGGCACTTCTATATTAGATGTTGCGCACCTAGTAAACACAGTTTTACTATACACTAGTGAAACTTGGCCTCTTAGAGTTGATGATTTTAGACGCTTTCAGGAATTCGACCACCGTTGTTTGAAAAGCATAGCACATGTTGTTTACCACCAACGAATAACCAATACTGATAATCGTAGACGTATTTTTGGATCTGCCAACATACATACATACATACGTACATTCATAAATACATACATGCATGGCCCGTAGCCATAGAAATTCCGGCCTGACGACCGGCGGGCACAAGCTAGTCAGCCCGGGAATGGTAGCATGTGTAGAGGAAGATATTTCCTCCGACTTAAAAGTCTTACTTTTGTCAGAACACTGTTTACACGTTGTGTTACTATGCTAATCTAGTATTAAGCAACGACATTTCTATAAACAATGTTCAATTATTTTTAGTAAACAAATAACGATATTAACTATGTAAGAATTTTTTATTTGTGAGTTTTGAGTTGTCTGTTCTGTGTGCTGGACGCAAAATGATCTCTCTTAACTTGTAACAACTTTCTGGTTTTTACCTGATCTGCGCTTTGACTAATGCAGCTTTCATTGTTCCAGTAAATTTCTTTTTTCATAATATTTCGATCTACATTACCGTAGATCTTCATCAAATGCATTTCACGAAACAAATGATTAACATGGAGGCTGTTCTTAAATTTTGAGGACAACTGATAATTTGGTTCACAAGGAACTTAAGTGTTCCAAATTAGATGACCATACCGCATATATGAATTGTCCGGGCCTGGCATCTCAGAGGCTCTCTTCTGGTAGTGACCAAAGGGCCTTCTACAAAAATGGCGACCGCGCCAGGATCCTCTATGCGGAAAGATGTAATCTAGATGATCGCTTTTGCCGCAGTTCTATGGATAGCAATGTTAAGCTCAACATGTACAGACCTGACAACCATTCTGAATGGGTCGAAGAAGCAAAATTTTATTTTAAACTAAAAAGGATGACCGACCCTATAGAAAGGTTTGCCTCGGCCTGGTGGTGCTTACCTGAGCCGTTAAAAAAATCTATTTAGACTCATGAAATTTGTTACTGAGAACGAACCAGAAAATGCATTTGAGCTTCTAGTCGAAGAACTCCATGGACGATATCAACCCAAGAGGATTGAACGGATGACTGACTTATTACGTCAGGAAAAGATGGGAAATCTACTTCCATCTGAATTTTATGACAGACTAATTTCAAAACCCATCGGGCTTGATATATCTGAGGAAGTTATAAACAGTATATTTGTAGCAGAATTGCCTGCTAGACTAAGAGCCACCTTGGATATCTTTGATTCAATGGAACTAGAGTGGCAAAAGAAGCTTAAAGGATTGGACAAAGTGTATCGTCAGAAGGAACCTAAGGTGTATGCAGTAACAGCAGACTCACGCCTGGAGCAGCAACTCATACATCTCTCCGAGAGACTCCTGACCCTAGAGAATAAATTAAGTCCCCTTCGCAGGGATGTGAGTTGGATAAAAAACAATAGGGAAAGTTCCAACAGAGGTAGAGTGAATTCTCGGAGTCGAAGTTCAACTTCCAAGCATTGGAGAGGCGAATCGCGTAAGGGTGTTCAAGGACCACGCGAGTGGTGCATTTCGCATCTTAAATACGCCGAGTTTGGAAAGTGTCAGGAGGGGGATGCACGTTTCCAAAGTTGGGTGGTACCCGATGGAAAGGAAGTACTCTTCCTGTAGCTTGCTCTAAGCCGCCGGAAAACTAGTGGAACCCCCACTAATAGGAGCCGTAGGGGGGGGGGTCGCGCATACAAGGCTCCAAGGTACGCATATTCGAGGCATACTAAAATAATCGAAGTTAAGTTCGGAAGCTTCGATGGAAGAAACGCGCGGAAATACAGTCCGTAAATCTGTTAGATTTCGGCTGGAAGGTGATTTCAAAGAGGTTGGTGGTTTTAGCATTAATAAGTTCTGATAAGATTGTTTATTTGTACACACATTTATATTCACACCGATCGTATACTAACATGTTTTGCTTTGTCTTTTAGCATGTATATCTGCATTATATGATGAATAAAGCCTAATATTTTAGGCAACTCTTTCTTCTGATTTTTCGACTCACTCTGCCCGTTTGCTGGGCTTGTTACTGTGATTCAGAACAATTTATTCATCATATAACCCAATCATGGAACGCCTACTCAGACCAGAAAGATTTGATGTTGAACCTAGTGCACCAGATGCAGCAAAACAATGGAATCATTGGTATCGTACATTCTGTGGCCTCCTAAAATCAGTCGAATCCATGAATCCGGATAAATTAGACACTCTTATTTCCTACGTCTCTCCTAACGTATATGAACACATCGTTGACTGTGATACATATGATCATGCTATCAAAACTCTAATGAATCTCTATGTCAGACCGAAAAATGAAGTCTTTGTTCGTCATATACTCGCGACTACTAAACAAGAAAATGGACAAACATTGGATCAATTTGTTCAGATTCTGAAATCGTTAGCTAGGGAGTGCAATTTCAAACCAACTATGGCCGAGGAAAATCGAGACGATGCTCTGCGCGATGCCTTCATTAATGGAATCCAGTCCAATTCAATCAGACAACGTCTCTTAGAACACAACTCACTTAATTTTCAAGCGGCTTTTGATCAAGCACGTGGTCTCGAAATGGCGGAAAAGCAATCATTATCATATCAAAACTGTTTGAATTCTGCACACACTGCAACGGTTCAGCCACTCTGTCCTTCATCAACCTCCGATAAATCTACAGATAATCTTGTTGCTGCTGTTAAACAAAAATGTGACTTTTGTGGGTACGATTATCATTTAAGATGGAAATGTCCGGCCAGAAACGCTTTCTGTAAAAGTTGTGGAAACAAAGGACATTTTCAAAAGGTATGTCGCTCTAAGAATCACCGCCCAGTGGTTTCGACGCTTCATCCTACCATATCTGCAACTGTATTAGCTGCTGCTCCTGATTGTCTTACCAAATGTGTAATAAATCTAGAAGTCAATAACATAAATTGTCATGCTCTCGTTGATACAGGCAGTTCCTGTAGTTATGTTTCAGAAGCCTTCGTTTTGAAAAATAATTGGAAAATTCACTCCTCTCAAGAAACAATGACCATGGCGTCTAGCTCATTTTCGAGTCATACCAAAGGTCATTGTTTTGTGTCGATTCAATACAAATCATGTGTTTATCAAAATATCAAGCTATCTATACTTTCTGATCTTTGTACTGACGTACTCCTCGGTCGTGACTTCCTTGGATTGCATAATAGTGTAAATATCTCTTTTGGTGGTCATAAATCGTCATTCACCGTCTGTTTACTGAAACCTGCATCTGTTACGTCCCCGCCTCTTTTCCACCATTTAACTGCTAACTGGAGGCCTATTGCTACGAAATCAAGAAGGTACAATCGAATGGATGAAATATTTATCCGGGATGAAATAAACAGATTAGTTTCTGATGGCATTATCGAACCTTCAACATCCCCGTGGAGAGCACAAGTTCTCGTGGTATCGAATGAGAATCACAAGAAACGTATGGTTGTGGACTACAGCCAAACGGTCAACAAATTCACACTCTTAGACGCCTATCCTTTGCCGAAAATAGACCAAATGGCTGAAACCATTTCAAAATATCATATATTCAGCACTTTGGATCTCAAAAGCGCTTACCACCAAATACCTATCCAAGAACATGAAAAGGTATTTACTGCTTTCGAAGCGTGTGGACGCTTGTTTCAATTCCGTCGCATTCCCTTCGGAGTGACGAATGGTGTCTCATGTTTCCAAAGAACTATGGATCATATAATCGCACAGGAACATCTCACAGATACATTTGTCTATGTGGACAATGTGACAGTTTGCGGGAGAGATACGCTTGAACACGAAACAAATCTCAACAAATTTCTTAATGCCGCTAAAAATATGGATTGACCTTAAATGAATCAAAGAGCATTTTCGCAGCTAAAGAAATTACTCTCCTTGGTTTTCAAATATCGAATGGAAAAATTAAACCTGATCCTGACCGATTAAAGCCTTTACAAGATCTCCCACCACCGTCGAATGTGCAATCGCAACAAAGAATTGTGGGATTTTTCGCTTATTATTCGCCGTGGATCTCCAACTTCTCCGATAAAATTCACTCACTCGTTCATAATCGAACTTTTCCTTTGCCCGTCTCTGTGAAACAAAATTTCGATGATCTTAAAAAAGAATTAGCCGTAGCAACTCTAGCTTCTATTCGTTGTGATATTCCGTTTGTCGTCGAAACTGATGCTTCGGACGTAGCTATTGCTGCCACTTTGAACCAAGATGGAAGACCCGTGGCGTTTTTCTCTCGGACGTTGACGCCATCTGAAAAACATCATTCAGCTGTTGAAAAAGAAGCCTATGCCGTGGTTGAAGCTATTCGAAAATGGAGGCATTTGCTTTTGGGTAATCATTTCAAACTTGTCACTGATCAAAGATCTGTTTCCTTTATTTTTGGCAATCAAAATCGGGGAAGAGTGAAGAACGATAAATTTTTGCG